>JAODYD010000044.1:0-59565 GCA_026262445.1 Bipolaris bicolor | reverse complement strand
CAGCTGCAAAGAGGGCGCTGCTTTTTGCCCTTTGGTAGCACCGCAACCTGTTGCGTTGCACAGCAAAAAGACCCTGCCTGTCCCTTAGGGCTGACCATGCGCGCGCGCAAACGGCTGCCGTAATCGTGTCCAAGGTCCGGTGCAACCACAAGGAGAGAAAGGATCGCAGCCCTTCCCCCCCTCCCTCATCTCTGCTTCTCTAACCCCTATCCGACAGCAGCCGCGCAGAATGCACTCGTAGATTAGGCAGGTCGTCATTGCTGTCACAAAGGAAGAGTGTTGTGACACCAACGACAGGCAATTGAGACAATTACTAACAAGATCTCGTTTATCGCATTATAGCCAAAGCGAGGTCAGGGATACCCCTAGTACCCTCCCAAAAGCATCGAACGTTTCTCGAACAAAGTTGTGCGCCAACCGAGCGCGAGCTTTGCGCATCATCCTTCCGCCCCGTGCGCTCGGGCAAGCCTTGGGTCGCAATGAACTGCTGATGAACGACTCAGCTCCCAAGAAAACCTATCTCGGCTCCAGGCCACTGGTTTATCTCATGCCTCCCACCGCCTTTGTCCCTGCGCAATACGACAACAACAAGCAAAAAAGAAATAATAATAATAACTAGTTAATAATAATAGTAATCATCATCACAACAAAAACTCTATCCTCTTATTTTGCGCTAATAAACTCTGCATTGAATCGCTGCATTTACACTACATGCTTTATTACCCGCTTTCCTCTTTTGGTGTTCTGCTGCGCAAGCCCGCATCTGCACCAATTTCTGCCTGTCTGCCTACCTGCATCACAAAAGACCCTGAACCTGTTCACGCTACGGCCCTCGCGAACGCACTGGACTGGACTGGACTGGACTGGACCTTTTTTTTTAAAGCCTGACAACCGACTGTGAAGCGAGCGACACGTTGCTATTGCTAATAATTCTAAAATAAAATCTAGGTACTTAGGTAGTACGTTAGCGTCTATGATTGGCCTGTTCAACACGACACTAGACGAACATACTTATTGTACCCTTACTATCTCTCATATCTCTTCTCCTCCAACCACAACCAAGGGCTCTGATTGTTGAATCCCACCTCAAACATCATGCAATGCTAATGCATCAACTTGTCAAGATGCGAATCCTACAAAGATAACAAGACAAGAATTTGACACGCTGTGGACGAAAAAAAAAAAACTTAGATCTTTATTCTTTTTTTTTTGAGCCTTTCCTTGAATTCCAACATGAACCAAAAGTTTCATTTCCTATTTCCCCTTCCACTTGAAAGAGGAAGAGAAGAAAAAAAAAAAGAACGCCCAAAGATGCACATACTAATCCTGCTGAAAATGCAAAAAGAAAAATGACAATGAAATACATGTACACTACAAAGCCCACGCTCACTCGGCCTTTGGCTTCTTGTTCGGTAGCGCCGGCACCTTGAAGCCTCCCGCATCCACCTTTGAGCCGGCATTAAGCTGCGTAAACGAACCACCCTTGAACCACCGATCCTCGTCAGCCTTCCTCTTGCGCTGCATCTCCTCGCGAGCCTTGGGGTCCACAAGCTCAAGCCCTTGCACGGGGGTAAATGCAATGGAACTTGTTCCCGCGCCACCCAGGCCCACCCCGCCAGTCCGCAGGCCCTGGGCCCGCAGACTCGTCGCTGTCCCGCCCGCCCCAAAGCCCTTGAGCGACGATGCCATGCCCAGCGTCGTGTCGCCGCCCCAGCCAGGGTTCTTCTTGCTGAGTTTGGCGCGTGTTTTGGGATCGATTTGCTGGGCCCGCAGGCGTCCCGTGTCCGTGGCTCCAATCATGCCCATGCCCTTGACTGAGTCTCCGTAGCCCACTTCCTTCTCTTCCTTGCCAAACGTCATTCTGTTCTGCGCCTTGCGAATTTCCGTCATGGCAGTTGCTTCCTTGGCCTTTCGCGCTCGTCTTCCACCACGCTTGCGCGACGGCTTTTCGTCTGGCACGGGGAGCGCTCTCTGGCCCTTTTGATTTGCAGGCAGCTCGGTCAGCTTGTCCAGCCGGCGTTCACATTCTCTCCTTAGATCCATGCCAATGTCTGCGTTGCGCGAGCTCGAGTGGGCGTCTACGCGAGCAGCCAGTATTACCTTGGCCGATACAATACGCAGCGCCTGTTTTCGGAGATCGGGCCTCTGGTTTTGAATAATCTCGCTGTGATAGAGGTAACCTTCATGTCTAAGACCAATGTTTGAAAGACCGACAGTGGCACCTGACACTTTGGTCGAACCCAACGGCGCAATGTTGCAGGCGGGTGTCTTGGCTAGATTGGAAATACCTCCAGAGTACGAAATCAGATGTGCGGCTGTCAAGGATCCAATAAGTGCTGTTAGGTTGGGGCAAAACACCTCAGTTCGCGACTCAACGAAGCCCAAGATCTTGGATTTTGCCGCATTCAACTCGAGCAGCAGATGGCAGGCATTTCTTATCAAGTCTAGCTCGGCCTCGTCAAGAAGTCTTCCTTCAACCCGTGTGGCTTCGATCTCGACAATCATGACTTGGGCAGGCTCTAGTCCCTCGATTGCCTTCAGTTGTGGCGTAATGGTCTTGATATCCTTCAAAGGCCCGCCACCAATAACCAAACATGCTCTCGCGTAGACGACGGGATTTTTGATCAGGTCCTCCAAATGCGGGAAGAAGGCCGAATAGTGATCTCTAATAAACTTGTGAACGGCAGCGATCTCGCCATCAATCTGGGTAGAGAATTCGTTGGCTTCGGTGAGGAGTTTGTATTCTGGCGAGTCCTCAAAAGATTCACCATCCACCACGTCCATCTGATCCTTGGTTTCTTCGATACGTGCAAGCACCGATTCCAAATTTGCTTTGAGTTGCTGAGCCGATCGTATGTCTGCAGGTCCCTTGTTGTCCTTTTTCTCCTTGGCCCTGTACTCCGCCTCCTCATCTACCATGTCATCATCGGAACCGTTGTCTCCCTCGGCAAAGTCATTCTCCAAGTCCTGAATGTCTTCGTCTCCGCTGTCGGCGAAGTCGGCCAGAAGTTCTTGTTCCAGAGTAGCCATAGCGCTTGGTGTGATGTAGACGGCTCAGTGGTCGAGATTGGAGAAGAACGGGCGCAAGATGGAGGCAGTCGCGACGGCGGCCGGAGGTTACCCTCCTAGTAAATTTTGGTTGAGTGCTGGATTCGGCAGCGCGCAGTATTATACGTACCTGTCGCCTTGTATTGGCCGCCGGTCGAGTTGGGTATGGGCAAGGCAAAGTGTTGTGTCGTGAGTGATGGAGGAACTGCGAAGGCAGTGACGTGAAACTGAGGATGCTAATTGCTTGGCGCGGCGCGGCCAAAAGTTGCGCGAAGCAGTCGCGTTCTTAACTTTTGCAAGGCCTGACAGAAGGGCCAATCGCCGTGCAACACCGCTTTTCATACACACTACCCCCGTCGCCGTCGACCAGCCTTCGAGTCGTGGTAATTCTGTGCGCGTTTCCACGCTGGATTGCCGGCCATCTGATCCGAGCGTCTCCAACTTTCTCACCCAACCTTCCCCAGTCGCAACCGCTTTCGCATCCACATACGACGCACGTGGCGTCTTTCCTCACCACCTCGTTCGTCCCATCGAATCATTTTATAGATACGGAAACGTCATATTCCATCCTTCATCATGGAGGCTTCACGAGGACCGCCACGGGTCAAGAACAAGGCCGCCGCTCCCATCCAGATTTCTGCAGAACAGCTTCTGCGCGAAGCCGTCGACCGTCAAGATGAGAAACTCAAGGCGCCCACGCAGCGTTTCGCTGATATGGAGGAGCTGCACGAATTCCAGGGTAGGAAAAGAAAAGAGTTTGAGGACTATGTGCGCCGGAATCGTATCAACATGAACAACTGGATGCGCTATGCTGCCTGGGAGCTGGAACAGAAGGAGTTCAGGCGCGCGCGATCCATCTTCGAACGAGCCCTCGATGTTGACTCGACGTCTGTCGCGCTATGGCTTCGCTATATCGACTCGGAAATGAAGCATCGAAACATTCAGCATGCACGCAACCTCCTTGACCGTGCTGTCACCATCCTTCCACGAGTCGACAAGATATGGTACAAGTATGTCTATATGGAGGAGACCCTTGGCAACATCGACGGTGCTCGGTCCGTCTTTGAACGCTGGATGCAGTGGGAACCGGATGAGGCGGCCTGGAGTTCATACATTAAGCTGGAAAAGAGACACGGCGAGTTTGAGAGATGTCGTGCTATCTTTGAAAGGTTTACTGTCGTCCATCCAGAACCAAAGAATGCAAGTTTACCCTTTAAGTGCTGCGATTCAACAACTAACATTGTGTAGTGGATCAAATGGGCCAAGTTCGAGGAGGAGCATGGCACGAGCGACCTCGTGCGCGACGTCTACGGTACTGCTGTCACCACGCTCGGCGATGAGTTTATGGACGAGAAGCTCTTCATGGCATACGCCAAGTTCGAAGCGAGGTTGAAGGAACTAGAACGAGCCAGAGCCATCTACAAGTTTGCCCTCGACCGCATGCCCCGGTCGAAATCAGTCAACCTGCACAAGGCCTTTACAACTTTCGAGAAGCAATACGGAGACCGAGATGGCATTGAGGATGTTGTCTTGTCGAAACGACGAGTGCATTACGAAGAACAGATCAAAGAGAATCCCAAAAACTACGATGCATGGATCGATTTTGCACGCCTGGAAGAGACGTCTGGCAATCAGGATCGAGTTCGCGACATTTACGAGCGAGCGATTGCACAAATACCACCGACACAAGAGAAGCGACACTGGAGGAGGTATATCTACCTCTGGTTGTTCTACGCCGTCTATGAAGAGACTGTTTCACAGGACATTGAACGAACACGCCAAATATACCAGGAGTGTATCCGCCTACTTCCACATAAGCGCTTCACCTTTGCAAAGGTCTGGCTAATGTTTGCCCATTTCGAGGTAAGGCAAGGCCAGCTTACCACTGCACGAAAGCTCCTCGGTCAGAGCTTGGGCATGTGCCCGAAAGACAAGCTCTTCAAAGGATACATTGAGCTTGAAATGAAGCTCTTTGAGTTCAACCGCTGTCGGCAGCTCTATACCAAGTATATTGAATGGAACGGGTCGAACTGCCAGACCTGGATCAAGTTTGCTGAACTGGAACGAGGCCTGGACGACCTCGATCGCGCGCGAGCCATCTTTGAGCTTGCCGTTGAGGAGCAACAACTAGACATGCCTGAGCTTCTCTGGAAAGCCTACATTGATTTTGAAGAAGGTGAGGGCGAGTATGATCGCACACGTGCACTCTATGAACGTCTTCTGCAGAAGACAGACCATGTCAAGGTATGGACTTCATGGGCACAATTCGAACTCGGAGTCCCCGACGAGTCGGCGCCCGAAGACGACGAAACTATCAGCGACGCCGCTAAGGCTCGTGCCCGTGAAATCTTCAAGCGTGCACACACGCGCCTCAAGGAGCGCGATCTCAAAGAAGACCGTGTGGCTCTACTTACCGCCTGGAAGTCATTTGAAGACGTTCACGGTAGTCCAGAGGACAAGGAGAAGATTGAGAAACAAATGCCACGCAAGGTTAAGAAGAGGAGAAAGCTGGATGACGACAGCTTTGAGGAGTATGTGGACTATGTATTCCCTGCAGACGATGAGAGCGCAGCGAATTTGGCAAAACTCCTGGCGAACGCACAGAAATGGAAGATGGCAAAGGCTGCGCAGGCTGCAAGCAAGGAAAACGAGGAGAGTGCAAACGGAAATGGCGAGTAGAGCAGACTTATCTTGTAATAGTAGTAGCATGCATATAGGACAACATTGTGTTGCGCAGCCAATTATAGTAACAACTGTACTATTCGGACCGAGTCATGCAAGCAAATACCATGCGTTGGAACTGAATGTACTCCCGACTGTGCTCGATGAAGTTACTACCAAGCGTCGGCGAGCGGCACCATGCGCCTCTCAACAACCGACCATGTCGCGTACCCCGAAACCATGCTCGTATTGCCTAGGTACCTCGGCATCTTCCCCGGATTTCTCTACCTCCGCGTCCAACTCCGCAACCTCGTCACTATCCCTACAGCTCTGAGTTTGCGACGTTGAACACCCACAACCCTTGCTGCCCTGTCCAAATAGTTTCCTCGTTTTTTTCTGATTACATACACAATGCCTGATTCCATGGCAAAAGTCAAGCAGGAGGGTGTGAGCAAGGAGCTCTCCGAGCCCATACCCGAGACCGTGTCGTTTGAGGGTATGCGCGGGATTAGGAATGTAGCTGGCGACCTGGGAGACCAGTGAGTATGAGAGGAGGCGCATCATGGCAGGCATCTGAGCTAGGCTGACTTTTACTGCAGGCGGGTCAAAGGCAAGGTCATTATCATTACTGGTACGCACAACCATCATCACAACTGAGTATCACGTCTGACACTACTCCAGGTGCAAACTCTGAAATCGGTATCGGCCGCGCCAGTGCACATCAATTCGCGCGTAATGGCGCCCGCGCAATCTATATTTGCGACTTTTCAGACTCTCATCTCGAGAAGCACAAGCGCGAACTCAACACGCTGCATCCCTCAACAGATGTTCATATTCGCCAGTTCGACGCCGCAGACGAGGCTTCGGTCAAAAAGGTCTGCCAAGATGCATTGGATGCCTATGGCCGTCTTGACGTCTTCTTCGCCAATGCAGGAATAGCCTCTGGCCGAGTATTCTGGGAGGAAACCACCGAGGGCTTCATGAACATGATGCGCACAAACGCCCTGTCCGTCTTCTTGGCAGCCAAGTACGCCTCTCGCGCAATGCTCAAGACTTCGGACCAAAAACCGTACCCCAGCGGCAGCATCATCGCCACTGCGAGTGTAGCAGGTCTGCGCTCGAATGCTGGCCCCACCGACTACGCCGCCTCCAAGGCTGCAGTTATCAGCCTGATGCAGACCTGCGCCTACCAACTTACCGGATCGGGTATCCGTTGCAACGCCATCTGCCCTGGAATTATTGAAACGGGCATGACCAGGGCCACGTACGATGCGGCGAGAAAGAGGGGAACTGAGAAGAAGATTGGACAGCTGAACCCGCTGCGGAGAGGAGGACAGCCGGATGAGATTGCGCGGGCTGTATTATTCCTAGCAAGCGATGAAGCAAGCTATGTTAATGCGCAAGCCTGGGCTGTGGATGGTGGCTTGAGTGGGGGTCTGCCCTTTGTGCCAGGGAAATTGGCATAAACTGCACTTGTGTGCCTGTCATTCCCCATTGTTCCGGCATGTGTTTTCTGATAATTGTTGCGGAGCTTTGTTTCCACCGCATGGAGAGTTGCCATGTCAATCACATCAATGCAATGTCACGGCCTTTATGTGGTATGTCTCCTTTGCGTACATGATGTATTGATTTGGTATGGAAGGCTCCAGATTTATGAAGCCCGGAATCAAGACTCGTGCGAAAATAGTTTGAGATGCAGTGTACCATGGTGTAGTGCAGGTACTGACAACATTTCTACATTGACAGCGGCTGCGCAGTTTGCAGAAGATGCTTGCTCTACCTGAAACTCTACAATCCTACAGCAACTTTTGTACCCTCTAACTCTGCACGCAAACCGGATCCCCAACTCTATAAACCCAATCGCAACCCTGAACCAAATCTCAGTTTTTTTCACCCCGAACATGACACAACCGGCCACCCGCAAGCCTCCAAACCCAACACTCTATCTCCTGGGCTTCGATTGCTATCCTAATGACAGAGAGTACTTTGAAGCGCGGCGTGCAACCGGAAGTGCGACACCCTACTGGTTCAAAGAGAAACTCGTATATGAAGATATCGACGCAAGACCGTCTACGCGGACGGTAGTCGCAGGGACACCGAAGAACAGCATGGATGGTACACAGGAGTATGGCAAGGACAGAAAGACAATAAAGGTGGAGGTGCAGGAAACGACAGAAGACGATGAAGCAAGCGAGGAGCCCATCCTGAATACGAAAAAGACAAAGGAGAAAAAGCATCCCACCAAACAAGCTTCCAAGTCACCCCGTAGGAAGACCATCATAATACCACTACCAAAACGCCGCATCGCATTCCCCTGGACCTCAAGAAACAACAAAAAGCCTCACGCATCGCTCCGCAACCCCTTCCACGGCCAACGACCCAAACCCCCCAACCACGCCGTCAATCAATGGCAATACACAGACTCGCGACCCCTCCTCGTCTCCACACCCGCACCATACCTCTCCGTCAGCTTCGATACAAGACTCCCCACCGACACAGTACCTCCGCCCCAGCCCGCCGATCATGCTGAACACCAGGGAAACGGGAGTAGCACTGTATGACTTCTCCACTCAATACTTTGGAGGAGAAAGACTGATACGTAATCTAGAGTCCCGGTGGAGCAGACGAGGGGTGTAGGGTACAAGGGCGGGTGTCATGGTGGTGTTTTCGGAGGAAGTGATATTTATACCAGTATCGAAGTTTTTCCTTAACTAGTTATTGTCGATATTCTCGCATTCCGCAGGAGTCTCTAAACTAACATTCTGCATACCGCATCTTCTCTGTCCGAAAAGAAAAAATAACTGGAATGTGCATGTGATTGGAACATTGCAGGCGTCAAAAAGATGAACGATAGTAAGTGTATATAGGGTTATTTATCAAGGTCAAAAAAAAAAAGAATGGTCACTACGAGGGTCGAACTCGCGACCTTGGCGTATCACAGGAAATCAGAAGTCCCTATTAGCACCACGCTCTAACCAACTGAGCTAAGCGACCTGGTCATCTTCCCTGTCAAGGAAGTCGCGGATCCTGCTACCTTGCCCCATCTGAACTCAGATCAGATGGAAGGTGTGAAATCTCGCTGAATCAAAGAATGATTCTTTGTTGGATTGATGGAAGCACTCGAAAATTAGAGCGATTATATTCGAAAGTAAAAAACTGCACGGAAAGTGGGGTCGAAAATGCATTTTTCGGTGGGAAAAGGTGGAGACGAGCGAGAATTCGCTGGGCTCTCGGCTAGCGAGGGATGAGTGGAGTGGGTGGGAATGCGGGTGAGAATTGGAAGGTAATTGGGTGGGAGTGGGGCTTGTGGGACAGGGATGGTAACGTAGGAATTTGTGGTAGAGCAATGGTTTTGTGACATGGAGGGTTGGTTGGTAAGAAATGTTTTGTAGATTAGTAGGTGGTAACTGTATGCGTGTTAAAAATTAGGAGTCTGCGAAATGTGGTTTTCCACGTCCAGGAAAGTGATGGAAGATCATATATGGAAGTTATGTCTGAGGAAACGCTTTGATTGTATAGTTTCCATAGTCATGTTATATGGCACGAGATAGTTGCTTTATATAGTTGCAGGGCTCAGTGATGTGTTGGTATGTAGTAGGACATTTATTATTTTCTTCGTTGTGGTATGGAATATTACACTAGGCATCGCAACAATAATAGTAAGAATATACCGCGGCATGGAATCCAACTTGAGCGAGAGGAACTTCAACCAACAACATGATGATAAAAAAGACCTTCATTTTTTATATGTTGGGGGGAGTGAAGCCGCGTAGGGTTCAGGTCAAGGTCAGGGTCAAGGTTACAGGTAGGGTCCGGGTCAGAGTTAGGGTTAGGGTTAGACTTAGGGGTAGAAACACCACAAATCATCGCAAGCAGTTGTGATTACACACAAGGCACCTAAACAGATAATCTCAAGTTGATAATCCATGATCAAACATTGAACAGAGAAAGCATAACTTCGATTTCCACGTTCAAATCTACCAAGAAAGGCGCAAACCAACACAATGGTATCATTAAGGCCACCCTATTACAATGCTACAAAGCGCGAGTTTCTCAGGTTAACCTTCTCCAGCGCCGACGGAATAGAAAAAAACAAACAGACAGTAGGAAAAAAAAAGAATACAGTACAAGACATTATTGTTGCAGCCGGAGGTCTGCTTCCCATTTTTATCTTCACAAGAGAAAGAAGAAAAAAGCTACAACTCTTGACGAACAAGATTCCTGTATGCTATAATGCAAGAGTGCAAACACGCATGTGGTTGAGGATGAAAAAGGAAAAGAGAGATAGAGATAGAGAGAGAAAACAAAGTATATACGCCCAATCAACGCCTGTTTGTTATGGTACAAAACGACGACAAAGTGTCAAGGGTACGACAAGTGTAGGGATATGTCGGAGTTGGATCGTGGATACACGAATCCAAGAGGGTATGACTTTTCTTTTGTACATCTGCGACGGGAGGGGATGATGGAGGTGGTCAAGTTTGTCTGCTTCCACTAGGAGGTATATGCACGCGCGTCCTGGTAAAAGCTAAATGCGAAACTTGATAGGGTACTCTGGGTACGAGGAGGAACCCGCAAAGTTCACGGGTGTGGAGGAAACCGACGAAGGCTGCGTCGATGGCAGAAGCACAATGTCGGCTTCCCGGTAGCCCTCGGTCCATTGCACTTCCATCTTTCTTTGCTTTTCCCGACCCGTCTCTACTAGTCACCTCCGTTGTCTCGGGTATGAGCTCTCTTGCGAGGGTGAATAGCGCGGGCCGTATTGTTCGGGTGGGTATAGGGTGGGTGAGCGGCGGAGCGATGGCGAGTTGCGCATGTTTTCGGAAACAAGTGTTGCAGCTGCACTTTGGGTCAAGGGCGTCGAGGTCCCTGCGACCGGTGTTCCTTTCGAGGAGCCGGCACTACCCGACGTTCGGTGTGACGTCCGAACTGTCGATGGCGTTGTAGGCGAGCGAATCGAACTTCCTTGCGGCGCACGAGGCGTTGTACTGGCACCGCTTTCTACACTGATGTGTTTTGCGCGGGGGGTGCCGTCTCTGCTGCTGCTTCCCGAACGCCGACGCGAACTCGACTTTGGTGTCCCTTCGTGACTGCTGCTTTCTTTCTGGCGAGGGGTAGACTTGCTCGCCGTGTTTGCTCGACTGCGCGTGGCACTTGATGACCGCGGAGGTATCAAGACGTCTGCCAGAGGGGGTCCTTCAGCAACCCTTTTACTGTTTTGCTGAGGACGCTGCGTGGAAGAGGCAGCAGCTCGAGTTGGTGTTTCCGAGGTGCTTGCTTGTGCAGCGGGCTGTGCAGTAGGTTCCGGACTTGCCATTCCCCCAACGCGTGGTGTGCCTTCCCAGCTTTTACGCTTCATCATTCGCCCCAGAATACCCACGAGCTCGGCAGCGTCCTCAAACTCGGTATCGTCCATGGCTTCCTGCGCGCGGTAAACATCCTTGATCGCACGTCGAGCAACGCGTCGGGATCCGTCGTGGTCGTGAAGACAGTCCCACAAGAATGCACTGTGCTCAAGCGCGACGGACAATCTCAAAGGATGTGAGCCAGGCAGAAAGGAAGTGGCATACTGTGTGGCGGTCGT
Organism: Bipolaris bicolor; assembly: GCA_026262445.1. Lineage (NCBI taxonomy): Eukaryota > Fungi > Ascomycota > Dothideomycetes > Pleosporales > Pleosporaceae > Bipolaris > Bipolaris bicolor. The sequence goes on along the minus strand of JAODYD010000044.1, from coordinate 48,272 downwards.
AAAGTATCCACTCGCCAAGGGTACAAAGTTGAGAGGTGGAAGGATAAAGGACGAGGGCTGCGGGATAGGAATAGGGTTGAGGCCTGGAGGCGCGTTGATGGGTGGCCCTGGTGAGGGAGTACCAACTGGACCTCCTGCAGCATACGGATTCGTGACAAACGATGTCTCGGACACGATGGAATCGACGGGCTCACGCAGTACCGGTTGTTTACCCGCTCGTTTCGAAGGGGGCGATAGGCCTGAATCTGTCTTGCGACCATGAGCATTGCCGTTCTTGGGTGAGAGTGGCTGAGGTGCGCCTGGATAGCGAGGATCAGTGCTTGCCATGTTGGTCGCAGTGACGGGTGGCTGGTTGTGAAAGAGGCAGAAGATGTGATAGAAGCTTGCTCGTAGCTTGACGCTCAACACTCTGCACTCGGGTCCATGCTGGTTATCCTGGGCATATGGAAGGACATATAGCTCGAGTATGGACAGGCCCTCGCGGGACATCCATAGTATATGCTGGTAGGCTGAGAGTGAGGGGGTATCTCGACTAGTATCTAGCTTGCGGAGCTTTCTGGCACGGATGAGTCTCCGGGCTAGGAGCACCGACAGACCCAGGATCTGGTAGAGGGCGCCTGACAAGAAGGGATTTGACTCCTCTGTCTGTTTGGCTATCCGACCGAGAAACTTCTGATCAAAGTCTAGTGAAGCCATCTTTCAGCAATGTCGTCTGTCAAAGGTCGTAAGTCTGGGGACGCAACGAAAAGGGGTGGTGATGGCAACAAGGCACTGATGGCAGGAGGAATCGGAGGTATGCGGAGCATGTATTGTATACAGGGGCTATCTTGGTGGAGTGATGATGGAAACCTTGCCCTCGTCCTCACTTACCAGAACAGCCAACCCGGACCGTCGCGCTGTATCTCCTAGACGATAGACACAGTGCAGCCCGGCCCAGGCAGACCGACGATGCCTTGGGATGATGGCGGCGAGTCGAAGTAAGACTTGAAACCAGAACAACAAGTGCTGGCCAATCGATGCGTGTCCACTTCTGACGGGGCGTCCGTGCGCGTCGCTTGTATGAGTGAAGGTCGATTCCCGTGATGACGCACCAATGTGGGAAGCGCTGTCCGGAGATTTGTTGACTAGGCGACGACAATGGATGTGGTGATGACCATGGCACAATGGCGTGTGGTGTAGATATAGGTGGGCGGGGAATTGTTGAGGTGGGTGTGGTGGTGATAGTGGTGGAGGTAGTGATGGTAATGGTGTATAGGGAAGCTCGGGTAGATGATGGACTATGAGTGACGTCTGGGACAACTGTCAGCGACGTAGTCGAGTGCTAACCTGCCACATGGCGTAGCGAAGCTCACTTGAAATGGAAATGTCTCTATCAGGGTAGGCCGAGCGAATGTCGTGATTCGGGCCCAGTGCCCTTTTCTTATTCGGCGGTTGGCGTGCTGGATGAGCCAATGGAAGCGCGCAGTGGGGCTGGCAACGCAGGGCCCTCTGTGCGGCGGACTAGCAGACGTCTGGCGTCGATGTCGAGATGGTGAGATGCTGGCAGAAGTAGTAGACCTGGTGTCTCAGACAGCGCATTTCCAATGCCCAGCGCGCCAGGCTATGCGACCGCTTTAAAGGGCCGTGACGTCGGCAGGCGGTGTGGCCGCCACGGTCAGTGCAGCTCTCTGGCACGCGGCCGAGCAGGCGGACCTGGCCGCGCGCTCAATGACTGACTGACTGCGACAAGAGCTACGGGATGCGCAGGGCTGGGTGCGAGCGGGCGAGCGAGGGCGACAAGTTTTGTTTGTCGTGATGCTGCGGTGGCCGAGGGCTTGGTGTTGACCACTGCGAGAAAATGTGCGCAGAGCAATTGCGCGCACACGGCGACCGTGGCAGTGACAGTGACAGTGACAGCGCCGGCGACAGCGAACACCCAGGATGACAACGGCTGCAAAAAGAGAAGAATCGCAGGGCGAACCCGAGGGAAACGGCTGCTAGTATTAATGAACCCGCTCAACGCACCCGGCGTCGTGGAGACGCAGTGCAGCCGGCCCAGCATCAATGGGCAGACAGGCGAGCCATGGTGGGCTACGTGTCAAGCGTCCAGCTCCTCCGCTAACCTGTATCAATGTCCGTACATACACGCCGGGCTGCAGCTTGCATTTCCCGTAACAACTCCAGCCAAGGCGTTGCCAGCTGTCCCTCAACCGACGTCAGTTTTGCTCCCGCTGCTGCGCTACCTCTACACACCTGCAGGGCTGTGCCGCAGCTGCGTCTCAGACGAACCACCACACCCGTTTGCCAGCGCATCGTTCCACCGCCTCATCCTGTTAATAGCACCATTGCCATGTAGTAGTAGTTGTGCCACCATGGCCACCATGGCCACGCCGCCCGCTCTGGGGCTACACTACACTACACTACACACGCCTCGCACACTCAGCCACAAGCGACCCTCGCCGCCCTGCTGAGAATCGTCACTGTCTGCTTCTCATGGGCCCTCTGCAACCCCACCGTGGAGACTAGCTGCATGCACGCTGACGATACCCACGCTGAGAAGCCTCCATGTCCCTGGCGTCCTTTTCTACTCGACCGACAAGTTGACCCGAGGTAGTCCGCACGTCCCCAGCTGGCGATGCAGCGACCTACAAGGCTAAAATGCCCATGGAGCCGCGCTTGTCTCTACTACCTACCCTCCCTACCAGCACACCACCAGCCCTCTTCCCCACACCTGGCAGCTATCGACAGCCACGAGGCTATTGACGTCTCGTCATCTGCACTCCCAAGCAGGACTGGCACCGCCTTCCTCTCCCCCAGTGACTCCACCCGAATTAGCGGTGAGGCCATGTCCTGATTGGATGCAAAGCTTCAGAAAACACTAGCCTGAATGTTATCGATACCTCGCAAACATCAAGCTTCGTCACCTACCCCAGCCCCCCCTCAAAATATGTACATGCTCTGAAAAATATGACACGGAACATGCTAGACAAGACGGACCTACCCCAGTGTCTTGCTTGGCTGCTCAAGAATGCCGACGGATCGCGGCCGAGATCGGACTCATTCCCTTCTGACACCTACTATAGATTCAATCTCGATAGCACTTATGATATCCTGGCCTTGGTTCCCGATCAAGAAAATCCCACAAGCATTCCCTTGCTTGTTGCATACGCACGGTCAGACGGGACCCATAAAATCATAACATATGCGAATAAACGCCTAGTCTTGCGAATCAAACAACAAACTTCCGTGTTGGCTGCTACAGTGCTACAAATCTGAGAGAACAATGCCCATTGTGGCCGAGACCTATGTTTGTCCATCTCTCAGAACAGCCATCGGTGCCAGCAAGCATGCGTTTGTGGAACACGGCACTTCAACTAGTTACCTTGTACTCACCTACACGGATGTTCCGCTGTCGCTTACAACATAATGAAGCCGCCTTCCCGCAAAAACAATTCGAGTCAAAAGAGACATCAACCTACTGTCCAACGACTCTGTGCGACTTCGTCCTGTAAATTTCATGGTGATTGGCCATCTACCTCCTATCCGGCTCTTCCCGAGGTGAAATCTTTGTATCCATTGTTCCCAAGAACGGATTGTTCAGCACTGTCGGGTGAAGTTGATGGATCCTAATTGTTTGGTGTTTTTCATACATCAAACTGCACTACATCAGGAACAAAAGAAGATTGTGCCCAATGCGACCAACACCTGGCGAGATAAAAAGGTCAAAAATGTACCCAAGAGCCGAACATAGCACTGGCCCTCATTCTAGCCATCTTGCACGCTCTGGGTTTCTCATTCTGTAGATCCTTTGGTATATTGCCACTCACTTTCACATAGCGTTCCTAAGGAAACTAATCTGGATTACAATCCGTCGACTTTCACTGACCCCTCCTTCATGAGCAGCAAAGAGTGTTAGCTCTTTCACTATCTGCAAACAAACGTCGCTTGAGCGAAAACTTTGCAGGGATTCACTTTTCATACAGCTTTTTAAAGTCAAATTCAACAAGCTGCGACTTCACTACAGCCAACACTCTAGTCAGTAGCACAATCAGATTTCAACGGTCGAAACGAATACACATCATGTGCTTCTACCACGCCTACACTCACCAATGCGGACATACGCAGATGGTATTCCAACAGCTATGTCCCAAAGGCCAAATGATCCAACAAAAATGCAAACGCGGACATGACGGCGTAATCATGGTCACAGTCAAGGTGGAAACATCCTGTGAGATGTGCCTGGCCAAGGTCAGACGCTTCTCCATATACACTCGACAAGGATTTACTAATTCTTACCGTAGTGACGCAGCTGCCATACGACATAAAAGCCTGAAGCGGCACGGTAAAATTGATCAAGTCTGATTGGGACAAGGCATTTGATGACAACAGATTGGGGGCCATTCGTTGGGCACCGCTTTGGGACTGCTTATGCTTTGCATATCCTTGGGCCAATGTATGTTATTCAAAGCACAAAACTTCAAACTGTATTATACTACTCTTCTGTATCACAGCGATCATGTCTTGGCTACCTAGTCACGTTCTACATAAGTACATACGAGCACATGGTACGCTTTCGGGAGCGAAACGGCCCGCCGCGCCAAGGATCAAGGATGAAGCTTGAAGCTCGCCTATGTACCCAAAACAAAAACTTTTATTACCCCGCCACCAGTGCACCGCACGTGCACTTGCACAACATCGCTACGAATTGATTCTCACCGCCGCGGAGCCACCACACCCTCATCACAGGAGTTCCATTGGCGACTCGCTTGCGTTGAATAATCTTTTAGACATCGTACATTTCCATGGAGGACCAATGAACTACCAGCTTTCTTGTCGTAAGCCTTTTTGCCACAACGGTGCCGATCCGATGCATCTACGATATACATGACTAATCGCGTGATTTTCCATATGTAGTCAAAACAAAGAAGCCGTCGTCGAACCATCTCATGAGCCGAATATTCTCCTTGACTGAATGGCGTAAGAAGGGCCAGACCCCTGAGTACGGCACAGGGCAAATTCTTCCAGGATACCGCTAGACCAGAGTCATGCCGCCAAGCCCAAACGTCGCGTTCGCATTTGCCCCTTGCCATTCTCATTGGCCATGCGCATCGGAATAACATCACCCCGAGTCAAGGCATGCTCGGTTAGAGTAGCTCATTTGCCCATGAGCAGACCGTACAGAATACGGTCATGGCACGGTGTGGTTGCATGGTAACTGTGGCGCGTGAGCAGCTTTGCATGCCGTTCTTCAAGTCCTTTAAGGCTGCTGTAATGCCTCTCTCGAGTCTCGTCAACATTTCTCTCTCTTTGCGAGACTTTTCGCGAGGTTATAAATTCCACGGCAAGCATACATTTTGTCGTGCCACGGCTTGATATATGATTAAACATCCACTACCAAGTATCACGTAGCACACAATACCACAAAACCGCTTGATCTACGCTGGGCCGTTCTGGGAACGCAGGCAACATGTTACCAACCGACACTTCTGTCAGCGCAACCACAACGCTTCGCGACCAAGGATCGTATGCGCAAGGGAGCTTCGACGAGAGTACAACTAAGCCGGAGGACACTCCACACACCGCAACGACAGCCACCAACAACGGTACTCAGGCACAACCTAGCGAGCCGCGAAAGAGCACAGATACCGCGCCACGCGAAAACACAACTGTTGCCGAGACAGAAAAGGAAAAAGGTGGATTAGAAGTTAGTGGAAAAGACGACGCCGAGGCCGAGGATGAAGTTGAAGACGAGTCCAAATACCTCAGCGGCTTCAAACTTGCCATTCTCTCCATCGGCCTATGCCTCGTCACCTTTGTCATCGCACTTGACAACACAATCATCGCCACGGCCATCCCAAAAATCACAACCGTCTTCAACAGTCTCGAGGATGTTGGATGGTACGGCTCTTCGTACCTCCTCACAACAACCTCTCTCCAACCGTCCTTTGGCAAAATCTACACCTACTTCGACGTCAAATACACGTATCTGGGCGCACTGATTATCTTTGAAGTCGGCTCCATTATTTGCGCTGCGGCTACTAGCTCGTCCATGTTTATCATTGGAAGAGCAGTCGCGGGGGCTGGAGCAGCGGCGCTGTACTCGGGCGGTATGACAATCGTTGGTTTCTCTGTACCCCTGAGGAAGCGAGCCATCTACATTGCTGCTTTGTCTTCTATGTTCGGAATCGCGTCAGTTGTTGGGCCAATCCTCGGGGGTGCCTTTACTGATCGTCTTTCTTGGAGGTGGTGCTTCTGGATCAACCTGCCGTTTGGAGGTGTCTCGCTCGCGGTTGTATTCTTCTTCTTTTCGAACCCTGAACGCAAATACTCGCATATCCCTGTCAAGGAACGACTCAAGAATATTGATATTGCCGGTGCGGTTTTCCTCATCTGTTCTATCGTTTGTCTACTGTTGGCACTGCAATGGGGTGGCTTTACCTACGCTTGGAGTAACTCCAAAGTTTGGGGTACCCTACTCGGATTCGGTCTGCTCATCAGCGTTTTCATCTTCTTGCAGATCAAACAGGGTGAACGTGCTACGCTGCCCGTGCGTGTCTTTACTCAGCGAACGGTACTAGTCAGTAGCTTGTTCTCGACGTTGCTATCAATGGCTTTGTATACGTTAGTCACCCTGATAACCCCCTCGTCTAAAACCTAACACTTACTAACTCTGACCAGGCACATCTTCTACCTCCCCTTCTACTTCCAAGCCATCAAAGGTACCACAGCTGAAGAATCCGGCATCCGCACCATCGCCTACCTCGTCAGCATCACCTGCTCCTCCATCGTCATCGGCGTCCTCATCACCATCGTCGGCTGGTACGCCCCCTTCATGTGGTTCGGCAGTGCCGTCTTCGCCATTGGCGCAGGCATGCTGTACACGCTCAAAGTCGGTTCTCCAGCAGGCGAATGGATCGGATACCAAATCCTCGCTGGTATCGGCGCCGGAGCAGGCGTCCAGATTCCGTTTGTCGCCGTGCAAGTCGTGTCGAGCGAGAAGGACATGCCGACTGCGAATGCGTGCGTCATGTTTTTCAACTCGCTAGGCGGTGCGCTGTCGATTTCCATTGCACAGAACATCTTTGTCAACACTCTGGCTCAGGAGATTCCAAAGTACGCACCTGGCCTTGATGGCAGGATGGTTGCGCATGCCGGAGCTACAAATCTGAGGAACGTAGTGCCCAAGGAGTTGTTGGCGGGCGTGTTGCGTGGATACAACAACTCGATTATTACGGCGTTCATCTTGGCCATTGCAACGAGCTGCATTGCTTTCTTCGTCAGCTTGGGCATGGAGCAAAAGAGCGTCAAAGGAAAGAAGATCATACCCGCAGGAGGAGCATAATCTTCTTTTCCTTCCTCTATTTCGTTTTTTGTACATAAGTTAGATTGACGATTCCCACGTTCCACCCTTTCGCTAGATAAAAAATAGTTAACCTTAATACACAATTTCTAATACAAAATAACTTCAAAGTCTCCGTCTCCAACTCCAATGGCTCCTCACTCCCCGAATCATCTCCTCCCAAATCCCCAGATTCTGCGATCCCCGCCCATCCTTCATTAACACCGCTGCCTTCGCCATCCTCGCATACTGCACCGCCATGTCCGCATCCCCCACCGCACTATACGCCAACGCCGCAAATCCATATGGCGTATCCATGAATCCCTCCAACCCTTCTTCGCGATACAACATCAGGAGCTCCTCAGCAACCTGGGGCGAACCCAACGAGTCATCGGACCAGTCGTTGAGCTGGGCCTGGAGATCGTTGATGATGGAGAGGTTGATGTCGGAGATGGGGGATGTGCAGCGGGGACAGGTGCAGGTGAAGTGGAAGCCTTGGGCGAGGTGGTGTTGGCGTGTTTCTGTTGGGTCGAGGGGTGAGGTGTCTAGATTCCGTATGGTTAGAGTAGCGGGATAGAGAGCGGTGTGATAGTGGGATGTATTTTACATGAGATTGTTATTTCTTCGCCTTTAGCGATGGGGCGTGTAATGCGGACGGTGTGGGATAGCAGGTCGGTGTCTATGACGTATTGTGCACTATTGTTCCCTTTTCATTAGCTTTGTTCTCTTTTTTTGCTTTTTTGGGAGTTTCTTATGGGATAGAAAGACGTACTTTGGTGCACAAGCGTGGTTCAAACGACTAGTCTCTGGCCACACGGCTAGATGATTCACCCCATTTAGCAGCACCTGAAACGTATTTGCTTTAACGATATCCTGGATCTGGACCCTAGGGTCACCGTATACGGTTGCGAGACCGAGAAACTTCTCCTTCAGCTCCGCGGGGAGTTGCTCGATGGCGGTGCGCCAGAGGGCTTCGCGGTCTAGTGTGGATAGTTCGGATTCCAAGTAAGCTAGGAATGCAGGGGTGTAGGCTGTGACCCGCTCTCTAAATTTCAGGGGCCGCGAGGCGAGCATTCCGATGCCTTTTCCTGGGATAGATGTGGCGTGGTAGGTATCTGTGGGCTTGTTGATGGATTGAGATACGAGCGCTGATGCATCGCGAAATGCGGGCAGCAACGCGAAGTCCTTGGCCAGACTTGGCGTAGTGAATATTGAGATGCCTCGGTTTTGAGCAAAAGATGTATCGGTGTATACGCATAGCTTGTCGTTGATGCTTGGGAGTATAGATGTGCAGACGGGCGCATGTGACCATGGCCCATAGTCTTCTTTTTTCGTGTCGTTTGCCAAGGCCGGGGATCCTGGGGATTCAGAACAAAACGCGTATTCTTTCAAGCCATCAAGAGAGCTTTGAAGATCAATTGTGTATAGCGGGCTTTTACTCCAGCAGTGCCATCCCCAGACCAGCCGTGGAGAACACGCCAAGATAACAGCATTCCGTGAAGAAATATAGGTGCGCATTTTGAGATATGGGTATAACACAGATTGTAAGTAAAGATTGGAACACTCAGAAGGGCCAAGTGAACATGATGAGTGGAAATCGACGTGGACGTATTATGTCAGGACTTGAGACATGAGATGTTTGACCCATGTCGCTAAGTTTAGAGCGCCAAGTCCTGCGCTTACCCATACTGTTAGTAGTACTTTGAGTGTGACCTTTCCAAGCAAAGAGAAAATGGGTATTTCAACTTATCAGAATATCCTAAACACCTAAAAATGCTATGGAGTGTCGCTCAGACTGCTGTACTTTTATTCCGCCATTCAGTCGACACGACCCTGACCTCTCAGAATTTGATGTAGCTTAACGAGAAAAGAATGCAGATATATCGTTCCGCAATGAACTTTACAAAAAGAAAGTGTCTCATGCTGCATCGCCATTGGCCTCGCCCTCGGCACCGTGCTTCTTCTTTTTCTTCTTGTCCTTTCCCTCGCCTTCTTCCCGCTTGCGCTTCTTTTTCTTCTTGTCCCCATCCTCTTCTGGTGCCACATACTCGGCCATTCTTTCTTTCCTCTTGGCGTCCATCTTCTCCTTCATCTTCTCCTCCCTCTCTTCCTGAGCTTTCCTCTCCTTTGCATGCTTGCCCAAAAAGTACTCTCCGCTCTCGATCTGCAAGTCGACCTTGCTCTTTTCCTGAGGTGGCGGGAATGGCGTGTACGGCTTCTTCGACTTGTCGTTGACCTTGTGGGGTATGCGGCGCTTGCTGAGAGATCGTTTCTTGAAATTTGGCAGGAAGCGATCCCAGCTCTCGTTGGCGAGTTCGGGATCCTTGGCAAGCTCTTTCTTGATCATGAGCTCTTTGATGGCGTAGATGGGGTGAATATTGTGCATGGTGTCCTCGATGATGCGCCGTACTTGCTTAAGTCCCTTGTATGGGCCCATGCAGGCTACTGTGTTTCCTTGCACCAGCAGATAACACTCGGTGAGCAATTCCAGAGCCTTGAGCGTTGATCCATTGGGTCCCAGGATACGCTGTCTTCTCTTAACAAAACGCTCCTTGTTGCCCACTAAGTTCCGAATCTTAATAATGTCCATAGCCACATCGTCTTCAAGGATTTTGATAGCTTGTGGTGCTGGCACACTTCGAGCGAGTAGCTTGATGAGATCGCGTGCATTCAAGATTGCGGCTGGATCATATGTCTTTTGTGTGGTCCATACGGTCATGGAGCCCTCAACCAAGTTGAGCTCGCATCCGATGCCCAGTCTCTGCAGTGCTTGAGTGATAAACTTCCATGATCCCTTGAGATACTGCTCGCGGTACTTGGGAAAGAGGGTGCTAAAGCGGGACTCGTCTGTGAATGCGCCGGCTTTGTTGTCTTCGGGCTTGAAGGGCTCAATCTGCGCAAAATTAGGATCTGGCGCATGCGGATATATATCATCGGCGCAAACATACCTTCCACTTGTCGATATCGTCCGTATCCCAGGGTTTATCTACATTATGTGTGGACGGCATGGTGGGGGTCGTGTGGGTTGTGGTTTGCGGTGAACTATCAAGTGGTAACTTTTCGAAAAGTTGCGCGCGCGAAGATCAGTTCGCGCTAGATTCTGCCACCGCCTTTTAGCTCAAGCTCGGATCTTGTGAACTCTAAATCCGCCACATATCACGTGTCAACTAATCTTCACGCTATCAATCATCAAATCGGGGTCGGCAACGCAACGGCCCGCTATCAACTATATTCTGACATGGGTGGAAGAGATTTAGCATATGACGATAAACTGACTAGGATGCACGCATTGATACACTAATCAATGAAGTGCAGCTGACTTGTCAACTAATCGTTTGCCGAAGCACGTTGCAAGACCCATGTTAGGGGATCAAGTAATCAAGAAGAGTGAAGTAATCAATTTGGGCGTAGTGACGTTATGAAACTATGATACAAAGCCAAAATCGGAATTTTGGAATCTTAATGTGCAGTAACATCTAGAGCGCAGTAGCGTTGGTAGACTCGGGTTCAGCAGCAACAACCTTCTTCTGCTTCTTCACACCTCCATCGAGCGGTGTGTTCAAACCAAGACGGTCACGGGTGGAATAGGTCGAAATGCCACCCTGGGGATCGGCCTCAGTGATAAGCTCCTTGCGTCGGGTGTCGACAAGCAGCCGGATGAGATCGGGTCGCATGTAGTGGCCTGAGAAGTCGGCAAGTGCCTTGGTCAAGTGGCACTCGTTCAGATCAATCTTTTGTTTGTTAGTAATCGGCAGACAGATAAGGTTAGATTGGGAACATACGTCAACAAAAAGGAGACCATCAAAGTCTGGGTCAGGCTTAGACACGAGCGTGCCGTCAGGCTTGTAGATACGGGCATGGCCGTTGTAGGTGGTAGGATCAGTCTCAGGCTCGACACCCTCGGGCGTGTTCTTCTTGAGTCCCTCTACACTCAGTCTCTGGAAGGGTGCAAGGGTCCAGGTGCCAGTCTCGATAGCGTAAGCGGGCGTAACCAGGTCAGAGGCAGGGTCCGAAACGTTAGTGGCCGGGTCAGGGTACTTGAGAGTTTCTTTACCAGGATACACCGGCCACGCTGCGATATGGATCTGCTCGCCCTCAGAGACGTTGAGCGACTTGAGGAAGGGGTTCATGTTCTCCCAGCAGTTCAGCTGACCGAGACGACCAAGTTCAGTCTGAGTGACGGACTTGAAGGTATCACCAGAGCCATCACCGTATACCAGTTTCTCAACGTGGGTAGGCTTGATCTTTCGGCGGTGATTGATGACCTCGCCTGTTGGGTCAATCAAAGTCTGAGTGAGGTACAGGGTGGCATGGTCAATCTCGGAGAAGCCAAGAGAGACATAACTGGGCAGTGTTAGAGACGTTTACGAGTGCGGGAAATCTTGGCTTACATTTGGTTGTCTCTGGCAGCGCGGCGAATACGTCTGAATTCCTCAGAGTCAATTGGAAGAGAGTTCTCGCGGTACTTCTTCAATAGAGGAAGTGACTGCTGGTAGTTGACCTTCCACATCCAGTAGGGGTAACCAGGAATCCAGACTTCTGGGAAGGCAACGAGCTTGCAGCCAGCCTCGCCAGCCTCGTTGATGAAGTTGATGGTCTTCTGAACACCGGCTTCAAGGTCGAACCAGCATGGCTCAGAAGTGACCTAGAGTTTGATTAGATTGACTTCGCTGTTATCCCAGATTGTTTGAACAGGGATAGACGTACGGCAGCGGCCTTGTACTTGGTAAGAGGCATGGTGATAGTTTTGGAACTTGGAGTCAAGAGAGTTGATATTGAATGAATAGATTGTGTTTGAATGTGTGATGATTCAATCCAGCAGACATGAGAGAGCTTATATAGCATTTCTGCAAGGCAATACATCTCCAATCTATAAGTCCAACATGATACCCTGCAATCCATGATCCTGCTCATGCCACTTCCTGGATCAGTCTCGATGCTCCTCCTTTGTCATTGCATGCATTCTGAAAGTCTTTCCCCGCTCTGTGTTACAGTAATCTTCCCAAATCGTGTGATATCGGCGGCACAGGGGAGGAATCAAGCTCCGAAAGCCCCCGTAGTGATAGACTAGTATACAGTAACAGTGGGTTGAGTTTGAACTTTGACAGGCAAGATGCTCGGACAAGACAGCACACTGTTGTCGAGACGCTCCTAGCCTGGTGCCGATGGGATGCCGATGGGATGCCGACGGCAACCCGCCCACAACGTTCGTAGTGCCGACCGCCACCTTTCCCCACCAGAGTCCCGTCGTCGCACTCACAAGCATTTTTCCCGGCCATGGCCGATCAAGATGAGGACATCTCGCACCTGCGCGCACCTGACGCGACAGATTATGATCCCACTGAGGAGGCCCAAGACTTTCGACTTCTTGAGAAATTGACGTGCGTCATCTCGCATGCGCAGCCTGTAGTTTTTTTCATCCTTCTGCAATGCTAATGCTCGCACGACAGAGCACAAGATAGCGCACACCCAACACTACCAAAGCGCGGCGAGAAGGACTTTGAAAGCCATGAGACAAACCTCCAGCTCGACACTCTCGAGGCCTCGCGCCGGGCCATGCATGGCGTCTTGTCATGGCAGCGTACACACACGCAAAAGGGCCATGTTCTAGCCATGTATGACCCAGAGCGCAACATGGCTTGCGTAGACAAAGTCAAGTCACAGCACTTCCAAACCATAGGCACAAACAAGGGAGGAAAAGAGTGGTTGTTGCCGGAAGAAGCATTGTTCTTACTTGAAAGAGGAACCTTGGACTGTCGATGGCCGGTAAAACGCGAAATCGGCGACAAGACGGTATACAGGACCGAAGATGGCGCACCCATGAGTCTGCAATCCGCCTATGCAGCCTTTATTGGTTTCGAGGGTGGTGTAGGAGGAAAACTCACGCTGGAAATGTACAATGTCTACGCCGGTCTGAAAAGATCAGGCTATGTCATCTTCCGCACCGGATCATGGGACCACGACCGAGGTGAAATCGTCGAAGCACCCCCAAAATCCGAGCAAGAAGCCACCTCCAGCCCCAACCTCATAACCCGCTTCTTCTCCGAAATCTGGCGACGCCTAAGCCAACCAACCTACACCATCCCCGCCTCCAACCTCGCCTTCGGGCCCCTCCTCAAACCCGGCCTCTTCAGATCCTACACCGATATCTACCGCCTCCTAAAACTAATCCCAACCCACGACCGCACCGCTCCACCTACTTTCCTTTTGCCTTCTTCGCCAGAAAACCCTTACCGCATCCACTTCGACGTCTACCGCACAACCTCCAAATTCCGCAAATCCGCCCGCGGTCCCCCCGACTTCCGCATCTGCGTTGTAGACGCCCGCACTACACCCATCCCCACTGGCGCGCAGCTCAACGATCTCATGGCGCAGGTGCCCGAGGATCCACCCAAAGAGACGGACCAGCCGTATCAGAGGTTGAAGCATGGGCGCAGGAATGTGGTGCTTGCTGTGGTGGATAATGGCATCCCGAGTTATATTCGAGTCGCGGATAGTGCGTTTGATGATGTGAAGATTTATGAGCGCGCCGGGCCGAGGGGGAAGGGAGGACGGGGACGAGGTGGAGGACGGGGGAGAGGAAGGGGCAGGGGGAGAGGACGGTGAGGTATGGGAGCAAGAGATTGAGATTCCTGTGAGGATTTATGGGGGATCTGATGACATGAAAATGCCAGATGATGATGAATCTCCGAGGATTTGAAGATAGGGTCGTTACGTTGATAGAAGTGGCCATGGTGGATGTACACGCGGCCAAAAGTCCAGCTATACCCTCAATTCTTGACGCAATCCGTCTTGAACGAATATCGACCTACTGCTGCATCATCATATGCAGTATCATTCAAGTATTCCGACATGGCCACGTGACTATGTTCCTCATCTCAGTCTTCCCTAGTCATTCTACACTTACTTGTTACTAAACTTGACAAGTGTGCATAAAGAACTTGCATAGCAGATAGCCTGATGTATCCGGCATAGAAATCGCATTCTTCATCTTTGCCGTCGGGCAAGTGTGTAAGTAGACGTCGTTGCCAAGGACTAGGATCTGGGGTCGGTAACATGCGAACGGACCCGACGGAAAAGGCCCCGTTAGAGTCAATTTCAAAACGCCAAAGTTCATTTTTTGGATAATGGACAGGTAAGATTGGTCATGGAAAAGTGATTTGATTTGCGGTACTATCTCGTATCTATTGTACGGCAGCGGCATAGTTGCCGTATTGCTTGTGAGGATCGCCCCGAGCCAAGCCATGTTGAGATTTGGAGTGTTCGTAAGTCTTCTTTTGACTTGGACTACGTTTTTAGTTTTAAAAACATGTTCGAGGAGCATACCGCTTGGACTTGCGCCAATGGCGACAGACCAACGGATGGGAGCCAAAGGATTTAGTCATAATAATATTCTTATGCAATGCCATGTGCAAATACTCGTCATGTAAATCGCTGGCAGCTGCTAAAAGCCGCGAAGGAGACTGGGCAAGTCACCAGTGCTGTGAGAACTTGATTAGCTCGGTGCAGTGGTGCGCTCAAAGAGGTAATGGCAGGTTGAAGATGCCAAAATTCCGGATGTTCAGCAACAATCTATGCCTTTACGTTGGCTGGCTGCTTGAAGTATTTGCTTGGTACGAATGGCATCTTCGTGACGACAGCCTTTCGCTTCTTACCACGAACCACAACATCGACTTCAGTGCCCGCCTTGTGCATGCCGTCTTGTATGTAACCCATGGCAATGTTTTTCTTGAGCGTGGGTGATGGGCAGCCAGAGGTGATGTTGCCAATCTTCTCACCAGCCTCATTGACAATCTCAGCGCCTTCTCGGGCGGGAGATCCCTCAACGACGAGACCTACTCGGCGGCGCGAAACACCTCCGCCTTCCGACTTTTTCTTTAGTTGTTGCAGAATGACAGAGTCGCCGAGGAAGCCACCCTTTGCGCGGCGGTCTTTGCCGATGATCCAGGAAAGGCCGGCCTCGACAGGTGTTGTGGTGTCGTCTAGGTCATGGCCATAAAGACACATGCCGGCTTCCAGTCTGAGGGTGTCGCGTGCTCCGAGACCTGCAAATCGGAGCTCATCTTTGGCAGAGTCGAGCAAGTATTGAGTGACGGCTTCGGTGGCATAGGCAGGAATACTGATTTCAAAGCCATCTTCGCCAGTATAGCCACCACGGCTGACAAGCACCTCAGCATCGGTACCTTTGATGGTCGCATTGGCACACTGGCCAAAGTAGAGTGATTCAAGATCCTTCTTTGACTTGTCGTCAAGAACACGGGAGAGGATCTCGGAAGAGAGGGGTCCCTGGAGGGCAACAAGGCCCTGTCCGTCTAGAATCTGCCATTCGACTGGTTGGTCAGAATGCTTGCTTTTCCATGCATCCAGTCGGGCCTTGAAGTATGCAGTATCCTTTTCTCTGCAGCCTGCGTTTGTCACAACATAGAACCTGTCCGTGAGACGCGTGATGACGGTGTCGTCAACAATGCCACCATTGGAGTTGAGCAGGGTTGAGAGGGTAGATTGATGCTTGGGCAGGGCAGAGAGGGCAGAGGGAGTGATGCTCTCGAGGAAGGCCTCAGCACCGGGACCAGAAAAGTGGTGCTGGACCCTGAATATGGTTAGCTTACAGAACCATCTTTCACCACCATCCCGGCTGTGTATGGCGTCTTACATGTGGCCGACATCAAACAAACTGGCTTTTTCGCGCGTCCAATTGTGCGAGTCGATGATGCTCAAGTCGCTGTATTGGACAGGCATCAAGTATCCGCCAAAGGGCACAAACTTGGCGCCATACTTGCTGTGCAACTCATATAAGCCAGTCCTTCCCAGCTCTTCGCCTGATGCTTGTGAAGAAGCCCATCGCACATGCTTTCGCGCTGGTCCTGTGAAGTTGCGGGGTCGCGGGGCTGGCAGTGTGCACGATTTGGTTGAATACTGGGCGGCTTTTGGGCATTGAAGTCTTCCAACCCGGGGCGCAAGGGCATTGGCTACTGGGCGCAACGCAGCGACTGCTTTTCTGGAGGCCATTGTGTGTGTTTGGGGAGGAAATGCTGTTGCTGGCTGTCCGACGGATATCGGCGGCGGATGGAAGTTATATAGTCAGAGCGCCAATGACGCCGGCGGGCAGATAGCTGGGCCGCCCGGCGATCCAAGCTCCGAAGCTGGATTGCATCCACGAATGCAGACATCGTTCCCATAGCTGTCTATATCGCGACCCGATCGCCCCGAGACGACTGCAGCAACCATGTCCAAGGGCAGCAAGTACCTGCTGGTGTCGCTGCCGACGTCCATCTCCCCTTCGAATCACCACGATGACGCCTTGACGGCCTTGCGTTCCACTGTGACCAATGACGTTGGCAACACTTCTCCGTTCGCCATACCCAACTTCAAGATTGGAACCCTGGATGCCCTCGTTCAGCAGGCCGATGAACTTTCCAAGCTTAGCAATGCCTGCGAGGGTGTAGTCGCAAAGGTCGGAGAGAGTCTGCGCCAGATTCTCGACGGCGACGAGTCCAAGGTGCAGCAGCAGAAGACGATAAATGACAGTACGTGGAGGGACCGGCCCAGTGAATGGTACCCAAGAGCTCACATAGCGCAGAGCCCGTCGACCAGTACCTGCGCAGCTTCCAGTGGAACAAGGTCAAGTACCGCGCAGACAAGCCCATCGCAGATCTCATAGATGCACTACAAAAGGTAGGCTGCGGCGCATAGTCATGGCACCACCCAGCAGACTAACCGCGCGCGCAGGAGATACAAGGTATCGACAACGATGTCAAGTCCAAGTTCAGCCAGTACAACCAGACAAAGGGCGCCCTTGCAGCCGCAGAGCGAAAGCGCACCGGCAACTTGTCCACCAAGTCTCTCGTCAATGTCGTCAACCCCAAGTCCATTGTCCGCGACTCTGAATATCTCGATACACATCTGATTGCTGTCCCCAATACGGCTGTAAAAGACTTCTACCAGGCATACGAAGAGCTGAGCCCCATGGTTGTCCCCCGCTCCGCCAACAAGATTGCACAGGACGATGAGTTTACCCTGTTCGCCGTCACAACATTCAAAAAGCACTCGAACGAGTTTGTCCACAAGTGCAGGGAAAAGCGGTGGACTCCGAGAGAATACACGTACAAGGAAGGTGGAAAGGAAGAGGAGGCAAAGGAGGCTGACCAATTGGCCAAGGACGAGCGCAAGCTCTGGGGTGAGGCGCTGCGGCTAGGTCGCACAGGGTACAGCGAGAGTGCTATGATCTGGATTCATGTGCTGGCACTCAGAGTGTTTGTGGAAACCGTGCTGAGGTACGGCCTACCGCTGGATTTTGTATGCGGCATTGTTCAGGTAAGTTCGTTAACATTAGTCGCGCCATTGCTTGCATACTAACACTATCAAGACCGACGCCAAATCGGCGAAAAAAGCAAAGGCGAACCTCGATGCAGCCTACTCATACCTTGGTGGCAACGCTTTCGGCCGTGATAGCAAAGGCCGCATCAAGAAGGACGATCAGTCCATGTCGATTGACATGCAACAAGCTGGACACATGGGCGACCAGGAGTACACCGCATACGTCTATTACGAGTTCGAAGTTGTATAGCACATCATGGGATTAATCACGATTGAGGGCAATGTTTTACGAGTTGAGAGCTGTTCACACAAAGCTGTTCTGTACGCGACACCCCTAGATAGTTCATCGCACTACCCTTGACCAGCAGTAGCTCTGGTACCATCTCGCTTATCTGGGCTGTGTTTAGGCAACCGTTGTGTACCCCGCTACGCTAACACGATCAATAAAAGGCTAGGCTCGCAATTAAAGTGACATGCACTAGTCTACAGAACTCTTTGCCATCTTACCTTGTTCTATTCCTCCATCTCTGATTTCGATGATATCGGTAAAAGACGAACAGTCTTTGACTGCTGACCCTCTTTTTCCATCACCATTACATAACGAGACACCACCTGACGAAACGACCAATAAACCTGCATCGCCCAAGATCACACCCCTACTAAAAAATGATCTCTACACCGTCACCAAAGATGGTTCGGACAGGTTACTCGTGCCCCAAATGGAATACACACCACTTCGTCTCGATCCGAGCGAGGCTCGTTTGTTGCTGTTGAATCCAGCAAATGAAGCAGTTGAGCATGTTCGCTGCACCCTTACAACATACCCCCTAACTGAACTTCCTCCTTTTGTTGCAATCAAGAATGCAAGAGGACACCGAGAGTATAGACAGCCTATAGAGGTAGACGGGAAGGCCTTGTTTCTCTCGTTTGCCTTGGAAAGATTTTTACGCTACTTTCGTACAACGGTTGACAAACCAACATACGTTTGGGTACGATATGCCTGTGTAGTGGAATCAGACCAACAAGAGCAGAAGACATATTGGACCCGCGATTTTAGCGATTTCATGTATACGCGGGCTTATGAAGTACTTGATATGCACGAGACCAACGACCATCTTGTGGAGAGCGGCTACTTTCATCGCGTCGTTTCTCGAAGCCGTTGTGCACAGCACAAGCAATGGTATGGTGTTCCAGACCAGCTAGTCGTACCTAGGGTGTGCCCCATCCGCCTGGGTACCAGCGCCAGTTTGGACGAACCAACCATGGACTTCCAATACATGCCACTGGATATGGTAGTTGATGAAATCAGAATTATGTGCATAATGCCTGCTCAGGATGCACATGCGCCCATAGTCATTCATGTGGCGCATTGTCCGATTGACACTAACGAACACTATACTGCTCTCTCTTGTAAGTTCTTGGACATAAATAGAAAGAAAACAAACCTAAAAAACTAACTTTGTTTTGAAGACTGTTGGGGCGTGGATGATACTCAGGAGCAGATTGTGATGGCCGGACAAAAGATGACAGTCCGCAAGAACCTCGCTGAAGCTATTCGTGTCATAAGAAACCCTAACATCATCATGCCAGTTTGGATAGACGCTCTGTCGATCAACCAAAAAGACTTGATTGAGCGCGCTCGGCAGGTGCCGCGTATGGGGGAGATATATGACTTTGCCACCACAGTCTACTCATATATCGGGAATCCCACCGAAGAGAGTGAGTCGGTATTCTCTTTTACAAAAGAACTCTTCAAACACCCAATCGTCCGCAAAAATGAGTCCAACGAGTTCCATTTCCCATCGGAAGACGTCCTACGCGGCCAAAGCGACGACAACGAGAATACCATTAAGCCTGATCAACTAGCAAAGCTATGTGCAGGCCTATACAAACTTTTTGCTAGGCAATACTTTCGGCGGATATGGATGTTGCAGGTAATCTCTGAAACCTAAAAATCATTTTGATCTACTAAGAATTTGTCAGGAAATTGCTTATGCTTCGAATCCAACGGTAGTATGCATCCCTGGTCGAAAAGATAGTTGGGATTATCTTGAATCGGCTGCGCATAAGCTTCAGGACATGTTGAGCCGCGATAAAAGACTTTCCAAGCGAATGCAAGAAGCCGATCCAGCTCTGAAAGATATTGAAATAGATACGTTGTCTTATGCACGTAAGCTCTTCTATTTTCGACATTTGGCGAATGGTGGTATCGGACTGGGATTCGTCTACGTTAAGACGAGTGAAGATGCACCGGGTTTTCTGGAAGCAGTCATAATGGCTCGGGATTTTGAGAGCACTGATCCCAGAGATAAGATCTTCGCACTATGGAACCTAGCTCAGGATACGACCGGTCTAGACTTCAAGCCTCATTACACAGAGCCGTATGAACGCATCTACGCTGGTTTTGCTCGAGCCTGGATTAACCAGAAGCATTCGCTTGATATCTTAGGAGCGGTGGAAGCGTCAGAATGCAGCTCCTCCTTTTACAGCAAAACGCCGTCTTGGGCGCCGGATTGGAGTGTCCCCACTCAAACCAGCTGTCTTGTTCGCAAGGACTACATCCCGATGAAATTTATCTCGATAGTGAACGACCAGCAAGGAAGCTTGTACGCCGCAGACGGCGGTATCACACACGATACATTCGAAGATCCAATCTTACATTTCCAGGACAACGTGCTACATTGCACTGGACTCATCATAGATCAAGTTGGGACCATCCTACAACAACCTCCACAAATATCAACCGAAACAGTACATATCCAATCCGCCGACCCTGACTGGGAATTCCACTGCTGGACCATCGAACTTGCCGAACACTTCCGCAACTCCGACTCAAACATCTACGACGATCCCCTACGAGCAGCTTGGGCAATGTGCCATGGCGACAACACTGCTGCATGGCCACCTAACCTTGACTTCAAATCCCCCCTCGACGATCCATACACATGCCAGACGGACCTCTCCAAACATGTTTCCGCATGGGTACATGGTTACCGCGAATCTGAAGCCCGGAACATACTCAGACAGGTCTTGCGTGGCCGACAACCATTTATATCGGAGAATGGGTATATGGGCTTGATGCCCACGTACATCGCTGATAAATGGTCGGAAATAGGAGACAAGTGCCATATTGCTGTTCTAGCCGGATGCTCTGTTCCGCTCATTCTGCAAGAAAAAGACGACGAGACGTATACGGTTCTTGGGGCGTGCTTTGTGCAGGGGTGGATGCAGGGTGAGTGGATGGAAACGATGATGGGGGCGGAGTCGCCGACGGAGTTCTGGATGGGTATGGGGGGTGTGGCCACTCTAAGGATAGTGTGAGATTTGGGGGTGGGGGTAAAGCTTGTTTGGACTGTAGTATGCAGCACTGGCGACATGAGATTATGCTTCTTTCTTGAGGTACGAATTGGGCCCTCGACGCTGTCGTTCCGCATTCGGAAATACTTCGACTTAGTCCGAGACCGGTATTTTGCATGTGATGACTTGCTCTCCAGAGATCATATCCACGCGTATCGCTTCGAGACGGAAAGTATCGCTAAAGATCTCCACGGTGCACTGGAAGACCTGGGGCATATACAACGGAACAAGTTGAGCGGCTGGAAAGTCATCTATAGCCTTTGTTTGCTAGCAAGTATATCACGCAAAAAGTTCGTATTCAAGTACCAATTAACGTTGAAAAAGTATAAGTTAATGTGCTCAAAGAATATTTAACTAAACAAGTATCTCACCATCCTCGTGCTACTTGCTGAGCTGATTTTAGTATCGGTCTTGCCTAAGGATTTATGTGTAGGATGATGATTGTTGCCCCTGCAAAGTCACATGTCAAACCAATTGATTTAACAGAGCTTTTTGTTCTTGAATCTGTTGTAGTATGTGTATTATGTGTATGCGGTGTGCGAGGGTCTTTGGATCCGCCCCCACTGACTGGCTGTACCAATTCCCAGCCGAGCAGACAGTAGGACTTGGAGGATTGCAGTACAATGTCTGTATGGCCATTCAAGGAAGACGACAAGATAGATCTATAGGAGTTTCACATATCAATATGCGCAGTCTTTCCGCTGGATCGATTTCTGGAAGGGCTGTCAAAAGTTTATATTCATTTACTCTTACTTATGGGATCGGATAGCTCTCATTCTTTCTATAGCATTGAATTACAGGTAGAGACGGTAGGCGTGCGTTTGAAATTTATTGATCTAGTGATGACTCACGGTGAATTCAAGGTATGTAGATATGGCTTAAAAGTCAGAATTAGAGGGAGTGTGGATGTATGTCGGCTGCTCTAGCTGGTGTTCAACAAGTTCTTGTCCCCCAACACGTTCTCCTTTTCAACTTATACGTAACTAGCGTCGTGTTCAAACGTCAAAAGACTCCCGCGTTATAATCAAGATGATCGTACTCGAAACTTTTGCAGCATCGTTGAAAACTGGAATTTTACACAGCTCCTCACCAATTATATCCCAGATTTACAGCTGATCAACATTGTACTCTGCCAGTCAGTACTGACGCAGTCCGAAGTCTTGGCTGCACCAACCAAGAATTTCAGGCGCGCTATCGCTACTCAAGGACACAACTGAAGGATTGAACCATCCACCCGACTGTGGTGTTTTGCAGCCACGCCAGCGCTTCGGAGTCCCAATGACGGGGCACTGTCGGCGCCACCTCATACAACATTCTATACGACATCTTGCAGGACGCACACCCTACTTCTCAGCTTGCTGCCTGCTGCCCAGCCTTCAGCCTTGTTGCCAATCTACAGACACGTCCTTTACCCACAAAAGATGCTCATTGTGCCTCCGCCGATGATCTTTTCCGTCACGCTCCTCGAGCGACATGCACATCTAAACGCCAGATACCATCATGGCACAAAGTGTCGCGACTGAATATGGTGGCGAGCCTAGCCCACTTGACACCACTGGTCTCTGTCTACTGTCGCTCGATGGTGGTGGAGTGCGCGGCCTGTCGACGCTCTATATTTTACAAGGCATCATGACCCGACTAAATCATGAACGCCAGAGTGTTGGTCTTCCAATCGTAAAAACATGCGAATTATTTGGTCTTATCGGTGGCACAAGTACGGGTGGGTGAGTAGAGAGCTGCTTGATAGCGAAACATGACTGACGTGACAGGCTCATCGCTATTATGCTTGGCCGACTAGAGATGGATGTGGAAGAATGCATAGCAGCATACAGCGATCTCATGAAGAATGTATTTAAAAAGAAACTTAGCTGGCTTCCTGTCAGCCGGAGCGGGAAAGTAAAGGCGCGGTTTGACTCCGCGAGGCTAAGGAGTGCTGTCAACAAAGCAATTTCCAGGACAGACACTTCCCCAGAAGACCCTTTCAACGATGGACAGAAGCGTGGGTGCCGCACGTAAGTGTAATACGCGGTTTCATGGCATCCTATCAATGCAGCACAAGATTCGTCTGCGCGACAGCAAAGGAGACCGCTAGCATCACACGCTTGAGAAGCTACACCCTGCCTGATGAAGGCGAGATCTCTGCTACCATTTGCAAAGCTGCGCTTACAAAGTCTGCAGCAACGGGCTTCTTCGAGCCTGTATCGATTGGGGCTAGGCAGTTCGTAGACGGAGCGCTGGGCGCGAACAATCCTATTGACGAGGGTTCCCTTTGGCTCCATTCCCAAGACACGTGGCAATATCTCTATTTATGATCCTTACCATGTGAATCTAAAAATATCCCCATAGCTGTACTGTACTGCGGCGTTAGAGGTCAAGAATCTAACCTCATCCCAGGCCCAGTGGATAACGTTTGTCACAACGTGCTTCTCAGGCTCGTAAATTGAAGCGTCAATAAAATTCGGTGCTCTTCATGATTAGTATATATCATATCGATCAACAAGTTTCCATTGCCTACCGCCAGGGAATGCAGGTTCTATCCTGAACAACACTCTTACGTCTGCAAATCAGGCACTCACGATGCAAGAGACTCCATTAACGACCATTGTCTGGATAAGTCTCTTATCCCATGACCTGCCAGGCATAAAGTCGATGGTTTCCCCTAGTGATTTGTTAGTGCATAGATACAGCTATTGCTCTGTCAAGATATTGTACCACGGCGTTCAAGAGACCGTTCTTCAACTGATGACTGGTCAGTAGCAGATTCTCCATATTTAGATTATCTATCTAAAAGACTTCTCAGAGGTAAATTACCATGGCGGATGTTCACAGAAGATAATTCGATCTCAAGAGGAATGAGGCTGAGGTGGTTAGTGTTGATGTAAGCTAAAAGATTATCAGCCAGTGCGTAGATTCAGTGGAGACGATAGCCTTGCCTTGGGTCTCAGGGTCAAGTCCGCTAGAAACGGAAGTATCAGGTGTTCTTGCATCAAGAGGGGAGCTTGCAGCAATTCCCAGAAGGTACAGGGAAAAAAGAAGAGTTGAGAAGTGCATATTAGCTTGCTGGAGGAATTGAACAGAGACTGCTGTATCAAAATGAAGAGCTGATTATGTTTGATGTTCATAAAACGCGGTCTCAAGCGGACACTTTATAGTCGTCCTACACATATGAAGCACAATGTAATGCCTGTTTGTCGTACGAATTCTCAAGATATCACGGTGTATTAGGGCCGGTTATCGGCGTTTCCACCGGCAGTAAATTCCAAAGCCCATGTTGGCGATACTACAGCTAAAGATTCTTCTTCTAACTAATAATAAGGTTTGGACCTAAATATCAACCGTACTAAACCCGAGGACCCACTGTAGTCGCAGAAGTGATTATTATAGCAATCGTGCATTGTACACAGTAGAGAGGGCCAGTAAGTATATATTCCTACTCAATGAGCAAATGCGATGAGAACTATGTGTTATGAGTCATAGCTAGCTCCTTATAATGTACCAATGGTATACTATGTTACGTAGGTTGAGCTATGTTTCTCTGCTCTTCATCTACTGTGCTACATGGTACAAGTTATGTGAGTGGAGACGCGCTAAAATGAGGATCAGGCTTTTCTTCGGATTACTATACTAGATTTATTACAGAGAAATTCTTAAAAATCGCGACTTGGAAGGGCATAGATCGTACTCTAAATAGTATAGCGCTTACCCTCCACCCTGGCCTGTATCGTCCCCATGCTAACAGCCCATCTACATGAATTCTACCATATATCACAGTATGTTTGAGCGAGACGGCTAAATGTCGCAAGCTGTGCACTCGTTCTAAAAAACACGGGTAATATGCAAAGCTTCTGTCACCTATATTGCAGCCGGAGAACTTTATTCTGATTTTCAGCAGTAAGATGCAGAGTTTTTATTTGTAACGGCTGAGCGACTGTTGCTGCCAATATCGTACGATCCAGCCTAGTGGGGAACTACCAGAGTTGGGAGCAATCAATATGATCGCCAGATCGATCGTTCCCAACTCCCGGAACTCCCCATCCAAATACCCAAACGCTTCTATAGTTATTCTGTATGCTTTTAATATCCTTTCATACAATACCTATAGGTGTATTATCAGATTCTTGGCTTATTTGTGTCCTGCTGTGGTGCATAGCACAAGTTTTGTGTGGTGGCTACTAGCAAGGGAACAATACAGGCCGCGATAGAGAGTAAGAACTATACTACAAAGACTCGCCATGATAAGAAATATCATGTTATTTCTCTGTAGGAAATTAGGTATAGAGTTATCCGAAGAAGAACCTAATTTTCATTTTAGCGTACCCACAGACAAAACTTGTGCCGTGTACCACAGTACATACTCGTATAGGCATCTGAGTGACATTATCACCGAAATGTATCCGATTCTTCATACCTGTGCCGTTACCATATCACCCGTATTATAGCCAGGAAACTTCACTCTAACTCATAGTAGTATAATTCAAACCTTCTGCTAACAGTTTTACAGTTCAGGATCTCGATTCTGATTCAGAGAAATAGGACATAGAGGTATAAGAAGGGGCGGCATCTCTGCTAAAAAGAAAGAAAACATTAATTTGAATATTGAATCCACTCGTAACGGTCTTTTCATCGTTCTATCAATCAAGATGAGAATTTTTCTTAGCCTCGCTATGGCTCTTTGGTGAGCAGTCAAAATATAGAGCTTTTCTTATTTTAATCTACAGGAACCTAACAACGTAGCAGCCCAGCCATTGTTAACGCATATATGTGCAACTGCTATTACTCTGACGATCCGAAGATTGTAGCTGCAGGCCATCTTTGCGATATTCATTCATCTGCCTTTTGCCATGATGTAAACAGGAATATTAATTCAGTAAGCAGAAGTAAAAATTCTTACAACATAAGACTTCACCAGTTGTAGTGTATTCTTGATCATATTATTACTGATGCCGAGTGCGCAATTGCATACCCAAGGGTTGCTGGAACGGATGCGAACGGCCGTTTGATATTTGTTCCTGACACCCGTATGAGAGCCAATTGCGAACACTGGACAGACGGTTGTCCGTAACTCCAATAGATGAGCAAGTCTGGTATCTTGTGCGGTAGAATTTGCAAACATCTTTTCCATCCGCAAAGTGCTGGCTAAAGGGTATATCTACATGATATCAGGACGAGACTTTATATTTGAGCTGGCGGCCTCCGTGCAATGCGCTGCTGTTAACTATGTACATCAGTTAATCTATGCCTGTATCTTCGCAGTTTCTTAATCTTGGTGATATGCTATTGCTGGAATTGATAAAGAAATATGAGGAGACAATGAAGCAGAAGTGGGTACGCAATTAGGAAGAAATGGTAAACACGTGACCTATGCACAGGCCGATGAAGTGTTCAGTGATAAGCGCCGTTAGTGGGCGCATGAAAACCTGCTTTGATGCTGCTATTATATCTGGACTTTTGATTAATGTGCGTGGGTAGTTGATACTGGGTGCAAATGGACGTGGTGCTATTGGCAAGATGGTACTACATATATACTTGGAGACTTTATGGTTGGATTTGGATATTTCGGCGACGGTCACAAGGCTGCCCTTGACGACCAAAAATATAAAATGCCGATCAAATCTAAGTCACTAATCTGTAGATACAACAGGGGCAGCTCAGGATCCGTTGAGCTGCTCGATTTTCTGCATCCTTAATGGAGACTGTCAGCATTGAAGCTCAGCCTCGTGCTTACGGCTCGATCACGTCATGAGGTCGATTTATCAACGAATTTCTTTGTAAACTTGCTGCAGCCACGTGGCAAAACGGAAATTTCGGGCGAAACTCAATTCCAGACGGTACGAAAATGAAATAAAGGTTTATCGGACGATTTCTGAGCGTAAGTTCGAGTGGATGAAAAGGCGTTTATGGCTACATTTTGAACCCCCCCCCCCCGTATTCCATTAGTGAAATGAAAACCTACAGAGAATTTCTTTTAAGATTTGTACTTCCGATAATATGACATAAGTATGAGCATTTGAGCATAGGAATGCTGACCTACTTCAACATATAGTAGCACGTAAGAGGTTGCATGTGACTTCTTGCTTTTGCGTTTACACCGCTACGACGCCAGTTCGCTCTTGCACTATTTCGACAACTAGATTGAATTCCAACAGCGAGAAGATAAGTGATACAAGCAGCCTTCAACCAGGATACAAAGCAGTAAGCTGATTTTAACCGTAGGACAGGGTAAGTTTGGCCATTTTACGGATGCTCGGGATCGGAATCGAGAGAGCCATTGTAGTTGTGCATAATACAAGCTGTTCCAAACGTCCTATGACCTTCGGCCTCGAATCAGAAGAGCCAGGTGCTGAATGGTCCTGTGAAAGCGTCCCAGAGAGCTAGGGTAGATCAGCGAATACGTAGGTAGAGTGGATCTAGCCAGCTTTGCGCGAAAACCAGAGTCGGCCTTTCTAAGATTGCTTTGGCACGGCTCGTGCCGCTATCTAAGACGGTATAGCGGTGGAAAATAAGTGGGTTGAATGCATGGTAGCTGACTCAGGACATTGTGTTATGAGGTCTGTGTTGGGAAGAGAAAACAAGATTATCTCAACTGATTAGCGTAGGACAGACCATGATTACCGGGTGATCTTTCTAGTGTTAGTTTATAGTCTGGTGGTAGCTGGCGCTATGCTGGAAATATTCCGGAAGCATACAGTATGTACACATGTTGACGAATCGAAGATGAGCATAAACACCTCGTTTACCAGCGAACCTGAAATTTGCGTCGGCGGCCGACATGCTGGCAAAATTGAATGCATCTCGGAACTACGAAACTATGTTTGGAAGTGGGCATAAGCCACCTGCTAAAGTGGAAGGTGCACCGTGAATTCACCGAGCTGATTAGCAGAACGCAAGTTTCAATGTAATACTGTTCTACATTTAGAACTGTAAGAACTAGTTTACAAAGACCTGGTCAAAGTTAGAATCATAGCTATACACAAGGTGCTCCTAGATGTCGGAAAACATACCCTCAGTACACGTTTCTACATGGTAAGTTCACCAATCCATCCCTGACATCCGAATGCCCTTGTCCCGATATCCTCTCACCAAACTACAAAACCCCTCCCCCTCCCCTCCCCTCGCTCAACAGCCGCAACACCCAAAAGCACACCCAAACATGCCATCTTCAACCCCACAGAAACCAAGCGCGAAGAAAATCCCGCACTTCCTCTCCAACAACACAACCCACAACCCCAACATCATCATCGACCAGCCCCCACCATACGTCGAAGCAACCTTATGCTACAACTCAATCCTATCGTCCTCGCCTCTCAACCCCCACATCTTTCCGTACCACGAAACAACACCAGATCGCTCCCACTCGCATAAACCCACGGAGCACACACTTCTAAACCGCATTCAACGGGCTAGTCGGGACGCTAAATTGATATTGCAATCGTTGATGAAGAATAAAGTGAAGAATGCGTAGCTTGAAGATGTATTTAGTATCGTTGTTAGAGGAGTGTGCGGCGTTGTGATGGGTTGACTGGAAAGATTTTTGGCGGCATTGAGGTTATTCGGTTCGTATCTTAGGAATGGCGTTGGGGGTATGGTAGAGATTGGTTTATGGGGAAATGGGAGGGGTGGAGAGCGCTGTGGGGCGTAAGATGAGATGGCGAATGATAGGTTGGGGGCAGGGCATCGTTATGTGGAGTGTACGGAAATTGGGGAGCCAGTAAGAAACTTATACGACATTGGTGTGTTTTTGGTTTGATTGAAGTTGAGGTCTGCGATGGGTAGGTGGTTCGGATTGTGATGGTTAGTTAGTACATGTTATGTGGAGCGAGACAAAGCATTGGTTTTCACTTGCAAGAATACTAACAGTGGACTGAGAAAATGGTATACATGTGCTCTTTTTAGCCATCAAAGCACGGGTTTAAAGCATTTTCTCTTAACTACATACTACACAAATTTTGAAAGAGAGGTAAACCCGTAATTACCACTAGCAGTACGTAGCCCAACGTCCAGGCAAGCATCGCCAAGCCCACCGCCTCCACCCCATCGATATGATCGCCAAATCCAGTCCCCACCCATCAATGACACATCACACCCACCCAAGCTCCCAACCATCGCAAGTCCGCATCCGTCGCGCTCCGGCCGGCCGGCCTGCTCCAGAGCGCGAGCGAGCAAGACTGACAAAGCAACACCTTGACCCACGATCGCCGCATCACGGGCGCCCGATCGGTGCCGACAAAGTCGGTCGTCATGAACTCTGTATTTCTGTGATAAGAATTACTCTGCCATCGAATGGGCAATCGGAAATGTCGGAGCCAATAAGGTTTTCTCCTGAGCCGCAGAGTCGGAGTGCGCGGGCGGTCGCGCGTCAGGGTTCGGCGGTACGAGTTGGAAAGTCGATGATGCTGGTGATGATGTCAGCGATTGAAGATTATGAACTTAAGCGTTTGGAATGCCGGCAATTATTTAATATGTTTTTTCGTCACGGCAACGGTTCTGCAAGAGTGCTAGCTATTAGCTTTTCTTTTCACTTTTTTTCATATAAAAAAACTCTTGGTAAGGGTAGTTGTTGTGGTTCGTCAAAAGAGTAAACCATGTGGGCGGATCTAATTCGCGATACCGCTTTCGGACATTGCGTCCGCCTCATCACAGGGAGAAAATATCTTCAGTATCCTGAAGAGAAGGACCCAGAGTATTGGAAGAGATTCGTTAATCCAGAGAAATCGGGGAATGCGGCGTACCATGGATCCACGCAGCCGCCTGAGAACGCGGGTGAAATGCCGGAGCTTGCGCATGCAGGCAGTGTCCGTAGTCGCCATGGGAGTGATGCTTCTGACGAGTCCAAAACCACGCTTGGCGATGGCGTGAATGAACCCAGTGGTGTTCGAGTCGATCCAGAAAAAGGACGCGATTATCATGTTGTTGATTGGGATGGACCCGATGATCCACAAGTAAGTTCTAATCTTTCACAAACGCGTCGATGGCTACTAACAGTTTGGCAAAAGAATCCGCGAAACTGGCCCCGAGCAAAGAAATGTTTTGTCACATTTGAGATTTGCCTTCTCACCTTTTCGGTCTACATTGGATCTGCCATTTACACCCCTGGTTTGATGGGGGTCATGCAAGAGTTTGGCGTTGGCCAGGTGCCTGCACTACTTGGGTTGACACTGTACGTTGCGGGATATGGTCTTGGTCCTATCCTATGGTCTCCGATGAGTGAAATCCCACAGATAGGGAGGCTGTGGGTGTACATTATCACACTGCGTAAGCACCCCCGTTTCGACATGGCATCCGGAGCCAGGCTAACGTGGGTTGATGTCTAGTTTTCTTTGTATTATTACAGTTGCCCACAGTGTTCTCAGTCAACTTCGGTATGCTATTGGCCTTCCGATTCTTAACTGGATTTGTTGGATCGCCAGCTCTTGCGACAGGAGGGGCGTCCATCGCTGACATGTATCGGCCGAAGAAACAAGTCTATGGGCTGGCAGTCTGGGGAATAGGTGCAGTATGCGGCCCTGTTTTGGGTCCCTTGGTTGGAGGATTTGCTGTAATGTCAAAGGGATGGAAGTGGACGATATGGGAGATTATGTGGCTATCCGGCTTCTGCTGGATTGTGCTGTTCTTTTTCCTCCCGGAGACCAGCTCGACCAACATCCTGCACCGCCGGGCTAAGCGGTTGAGGAAACTGACCGGTGACGATCGGTTTACTTGCGAGCCCGATCTGATGGCGGCTGAGATGGCAGGAAAGGACGTATGTATACCGAAGCTGATGGTGGTACGCTAGTGCACTGCTGACCCGAACTAGGTTGTCCTCATGGTTCTAGTAAAGCCTATTACGCTCAACTTCACCGAGCCAATAGTTCTCCTCCTCAACCTGTACATTGCACTCATTTACGGCCTACTTTACATCTGGTTCGAGTCGTTCCCAATCGTATTCGAGGGCATATACGGATTCAGCCT
This sequence comes from Bipolaris bicolor, assembly GCA_026262445.1. Classification (NCBI taxonomy): domain Eukaryota; kingdom Fungi; phylum Ascomycota; class Dothideomycetes; order Pleosporales; family Pleosporaceae; genus Bipolaris; species Bipolaris bicolor. The sequence continues at coordinate 17,332 of JAODYD010000044.1, read as the reverse complement.
TGGTATCATGGGATTAGCCTTTCTTGGCATTCTCGTCGGCACCTTGATCGCAGCGAGTGTGGTTCTCGCATGGAACTACTTCTACTTGGAGAATCAGTTTGACGAAAACGGCAACATTGAGCCAGAAAAGCGGCTGATTCCTGCCATGGTGGGATGCTTCTTTGTGCCCATCTGTCTGTTCTGGTTCGGATGGGCGTCGAGGCCGGACGTGCATTACATGGTGCCGATTGTTGGATCTGGCTGCTTTGGCATTGCGGCTTTTACACTCTTCCAGGCGGTCCTACCATATCTCAGCGATGCGTATCCCGACTCTGTGGCTAGTGTGTTGGCAGGCAACGATCTAATGCGATCGGCGTTTGGCGCGGGGTTCCCACTGTTCGCGAACGCCATGTACAAAAAACTTGGCGTCGATTGGGCGAGCAGTCTGCTAGCCTTCTTGGGCATTGCCTTTATCCCGATCCCATTTGCGCTGTATAAGTGGGGCAAGCAGATTAGGCACAAGAGCAAGCAGGCGAGAAAGGACATCTAAGGGGGGCCAGCAAGGGAAGATGGCGTGTATATGTATGCGTATTTGTAACGACTCAGTCTTGTAGTGTAAGTAGCGTAATGGATAGTGCAGGTTCTCTTCAGCTGCAGTGCACGAGTCAGCGTCAGAAGGAGAATCGATACCCACGTCACGACTGTAGCGCATCGGGGTAGTGGCCCGTGGCGTGCCAGCTGCTGAGCGGAAATTGCATAGTGCGATAACTGCATGTGGCATGCAGCCTGTAACATGTAGCCTGTGACATGTGCATACATATGTAAGCTGTAAGTAAATGAGCGCCCCGTCCCGCCTCTGTGCCGTGCCCCCGCGAGATTGGCACTAGCATTGCAGTCCGCTGCACATCCGCACCGCCACACAGGACACTCGCCACAGATTTCCGCCACACCTTCCCTTCCCTCCAGCAGGTTTTGAACCACAACGGGTAGACCTATTCACCACCACGCGCACTGCTGTTGCCGCAACACGCCCTGCCCATGGCTGACGTCCCCAAACCCGTCGTAGTCAACGCTCCCGAGCCTCAGCGCCTGGAGAGCTCGGGGTCTGGTTCGTCTGCCGACTCGGATCACGATGCCCTGCTTGGCGCTGCCGACATGGAGCATCATGGCGAATACAACTTTGCTCCGCCTGTCCAGCCTGCCGCCGCCGTCGACGATATTGCTCCCCTACGTGAGTCGGCCTACGGCTGGAACACAGCCGCTCCGCCCTCGTCGCGCCCTCGTGGGCCCCAGATCATGACCGACGTCCCACCCGCCACCCAGCAGCCCAACGGCTCTGGCCTCAGCTCCTCGAGTAGAGGCCAGCGCCCTGCTGCTGTGCGCACTCCCAGCAACGCATACGCCCCTGCTCGCCGTCCCCAGCAATTCTCCCTCAATTCCAACACGCACCGCCAGCGTAACAACTCGGCCACGCGCTCGCGCCGCAACCCCAACGCTGAGTACCGTGCCCAGGAAAAGGCCTATGTTCAGCGCATTCGCCAGGAGGATCAGCAAGATGAATTCTTCGACCCAGCCCTGCGCACCCCCAGCCTTGGTTATAGCACCGACTCAGAGACGGACGACGACTCGCCCTCGACCGCCGACTATGTTGACAACGACCCCTACGACCAGGAGACGCTCCTCTACTATGGCAACGACGACATGCAGCCATCAATTGAGGAGCTCAAAATCCCTGCCAATCGCGAGCGCCTCGAGTGGCACTCGATGCTGGCCAGTGTGTTGACAGGCGATGTTGTCAAGCAGGAAAAGAAGCGCTTGATTGGTAGCTCAGAGCAACAAGGAGACAGCACAATGAAGGCGGAGATTTGGATGGGTATTCGCGCAAAGGTCTGCGGTCGCTCGCTGCAAGCGCAACGGCGAATAGTCGACGACACAAGGAGCAAGATTCGCGCCAACCTCGAGAGCATCATTTCCTTTGAGGTTGGTGGAGAGGCTGAGGCTGGTCAGACTGCTGCCCAACAGGTTGCGGATATCGTCAAGAAGATTGAAAAGGTGGAGAGTGCCTATCCCACACGGCAGGCTCTCGAGGCTGCATACCCCAGAGCAGCCTCACAACCCTACAAGGATGCCTGCGACGCTGTTATTTCTTGGCACAATACCATTGCCCTGATCAACACTGAGATGTCTATCTTGAAGAAATGGGTTGGCAACGAGGAGTTGGACTTTACCAAGCCCCGCCCTCGCTCTTCCCATGACCACCATCTAACCGATGAGTCTTCGTTTATTGACCGGATACTCAAGGAGGATGGCCTCAAGTCCCTGCAGGGAGACACAAACCTGCTGACGCCCCTGGAAAAGGTTATTCAAAAAGCAAAGGCTACGCTCATTGCAAACGCAGAGGGATTCGCCGACAGGCATCTCCCGCCCTACATCGAAGAGTTGCTGACTCTCATCAACTTCCCCTCTCGTCTACTTCAGGAGATTATCCGCGTTCGCCTGTCCTATGCCAAGAAGATCAAAGATCCGTCACAGCAAGGTGTCATGATGGCTGAGCAGATGATTGCCCAGTTCCAGATTCTTCTTGCCATGGCTGGCCAGGTCAAGGAAAGCTACATGATCATTTCGCGGCCGGAGCCTGGCTGGGACCTCCCACCGTGCATTGAAGAGAACTTTGATCAGGTTGTTCTAGATGCCCTCAAGTTCTACTTCAAGATGCTCAACTGGAAGCTGGCAGCCAACAAGAACACATTCAAAGAAGCTGAAATTCTGGAACAAGAATGGGATTTCTGCAATAAGCTTGGTCGCCAACTTCAGGGTGGTGATGTGGTGACGGCAGAGCAGTTCAGTGTTCTTACCTCCAAGTCCCTGACCCGTCTCAGTGCGCACTTTGAGCGAGAACTCCAGCGCCGACCCGATGAACTGACTGGATCTGAGATGGAAAAGCGCTACAAGCAGATCTTAGATTCCGTCCGTGTGCGACAGCGAAAGCTGTTCCGTTTTTCGAGGATTCTAACACAGCGTTTTGAGAATTGTACCGAGTACAATATCAACAACATCGATTTGGACGAGGAGCAACTGCACGAGCTGTACGAGTCGTTGGTCATTACAGGACACTTCCTTGTTGAGACTTCCAGTACCAACAACACGGGCCTTTATATCGTTGCCTCACCTGCCGCACTTGATCGCCCTAATGACATTCAGTCACTGCTTACGACATGTTACCATGCCGAAGAGGCACCTGAAGATCCCTCGAACCCGTATGTTCTCATTATCAAGCCAGAGCAACCTCTTTACTGGTCAGGCAAGAGAATGTCAGCCAACATCATTGAGCCTCATTTGGATCTCAAGGCTGGCCGCTTGCGACTTGTTGCCGACGGCTCACAACAACGGTTGGCTAATGCAAACATGTCGTTCTTATCCTGCATTGGCATGGAACTGCACACCCTGATCGATCAACGTGCCAATCTTCCGCGCGTCAATGCGGAATTGCTGAAGATCAAACAGACCGCATACACCCTGTCTAATACCATTATGGACAGCGTTGAGATTGTTCGTAGACAAACGGCTGGCCTTGATTGCCAGGATCTCATTCAAACCTGTTTTGCTTTTGCAACAGAATTTGGTCAGCGTTCGGTGCTCTACATGGACTACAACCGTCGAGCAATGAACAACATCAGGCTTACAAGGCTGGCTCTCGATTGGGTCAGTTTCATATGCGACGATTGTATTGCATCTGACCGCAAGACGTTCCGGTGGGCTGTCGTAGCCCTGGAGTTTGCCATGATGATGACTCGCGGTCAGAACATCTTGTCCATTAGCGACGATGAGTACTCCCAACTACGTCTCAAAGTTGCTGGCTGTATGTCAGTGCTAATTTCTCACTTTGATATTATGGGGGCTCGATCCACTATTGCTGCTCAAGCCGAGCGCCAGCGATTGAACGCCATTGCGGGCAAGAGCATGTTGGACCCTAAGAATGCCAAGGATGACGACGAGTCCATCAAAATGACACAAGAACAATGGATGCAAAGACTTGAAGAAATTGACTCTTTCCGAAAGGAAAAGGAAGCCGAACGACAAGCATTGGGCAGGGTGCTGGAGGACTCTAACGAAGCCGACCGAGCTCTTACCTACCTCTCTTCATCTGCTACCAACGTTACGCTGCGCTGGCAGCAGGGCCAGTTTGTTGGTGGTGGAACCTTTGGATCAGTATATGCAGCCATGAACCTCGATTCCAATCACCTCATGGCTGTCAAGGAAATCCGTCTCCAGGACCCCCAGCTTATTCCCACGATTGTCGCGCAGATCCGAGACGAAATGGGAGTGCTACAGGTGCTGGACCACCCCAACATTGTGTCTTACTATGGTATCGAACCTCATCGAGACAAGGTATACATTTTCATGGAGTACTGCTCTGGTGGTTCGCTTGCTGGTCTCTTGGAGCATGGACGTATTGAAGACGAGACTGTCATCATGGTTTACGCACTGCAGATGTTGGAGGGTCTTGCCTATCTTCATGATTCCGGTGTCGTACACCGTGATATCAAACCTGAGAGTGAGTTTTTTTTATCCAACCATCCGTTTCCATGTACTAACGCTATTCAGACATCCTCCTCGATCACAACGGTGTAATCAAGTTTGTCGATTTTGGTGCTGCAAAGCTTATTGCTCGCCAAGGCCGAACGCTCGCTGCAGAACACAACGCTACACGTCAAGGCCGCCAACGCTCAATGACTGGAACACCCATGTACATGTCTCCCGAAGTCATTCGTGGCGGAAGCACCGGTCGCCACGGTGCCGTCGACATTTGGTCTCTCGGCTGCGTGATTCTCGAAATGGCCACTGGTCGCCGTCCCTGGGCATCCATGGACAATGAATGGGCTATCATGTACCACATTGCCCAAGGCGACCCACCGCAGCTACCATCTCGCGACCAGCTCAGCGAAACGGGCATTGATTTCTTGAAGAAATGCTTCGACCGCGATCCAAACAAGCGAGCTAGTGCAGTCGAGTTGCTGCAACATGAATGGATCATGACACTCCGTGCTCAACTCAGTCTTGAGCCTGCAACTCCAAGCGATACCAATTCCAGCAGCGGAGGAACTCCTCATAGTAGTAGGCAAAACTCTACCTACAACTAGTTCCCCCTCTGCCCTTTCAACTTTCGCCCAAATCAGAAGACTTTCTCAGTTTTCTCACCGCTTTTTATTCTTCTCATTTGTTTGATACTCGCGCGCTAACTCCCTTCCCCTCTTTTCCTCTTCCGCCCTATAGTCACTCGTCGTCTCTCTCTCCGCAAATCAAGTCTCGATGCCACAAAAACCAGCCCTCTAAGTCCCAGCTTTACGGTCTCGTCGACTTGGAGCACGGGATCCATATCTCCACTCCCGCCGTTTACGCCGTCTGCGAGTGGGGGACCGGGGTTCTTTTTTGCAAGGGAGAAAAGAGACGCGTGAGATTGTAGGACCGGAGTTGAGCGAAGTAAGTAACGGTATGGTGTGGTGGGAGTTCCCTATAAGATTACGTGCCAGTCTGGTATCTTTCCTTTCCCTATTCTCCATCATCTATCTCTCTGGGCTTCGATTTGTCATCACCACCACCAGCCATTATTATGGTTCCCTCCTTCTCAGTACTTGCCGCTAGCGTTTCTTGGCGAGTAGATGAGAAGATGAGTTTTCTCTATTGTATCACACATTTGTTTTTACCTTGTGCGCCTTTTTACTCATCTCATAGTCTATTTTTCCTTCTCTTCTACGTATCAAGTACATATATTGAATTCTGGACTGCGAAACAACAAGGAGATGAAAACAATCTGTTTGGCTGGGGATCTCAGCGTGGGATGGGGTTAATCATGTTGCATTAGCGATGGCGTTGTTTTGGGGCGTCTTTGTTACCTTGGGAGATTGATTCGTCTCTTTTCTTTCTTCTTGTGCCATGAACGAACAAACGATTCGGTTGGATTGGATTGGATTGGATTGGGAGGGAGTACATACATAGCTAAGCAACGATTGCCCCAACTGTGAGGCTTATAGCATTTTATCAGTTTACCTTTACTCTCTTCTCTGTCAAGTGTGCGTGCTATATCACTGTGGCAATGGTTTGGGTTATGAGAATGTATTTCAGTCCTGCTGCTGGCGTAGCAAGACAGTGTACTTGATCTACAGTCTATCATCTATTCCTCCATCATACTCTCGTATTCTCTAGAGGAAAGTTCATAAACATTGTGCCTTCTCCCGTCCTCTCCTCGCTGTATATGCCCACCATCTACTTACCGTCACGCATGGTACGGAAAAAGTCCATGACACCGGTAAAGACGACAAGCAGAATACCGCCTCCGGGACCAAGTCGGAGAACCTTGGGCAGGAAACCCTTGTACAGGGCCGAGAAGCCCTCCTCCTTCATGACGGTACCAAGTGCAGGCCATGCCCAGTTGTACTTGGGTACTGAGCCGGCTACCTTTGGCGAGTTCTGGATACGCGACTTGACCACATCCATGGGCGTGTTGAGAATAGTACCGACTGTTCCACCAATAGCACCAGACACGAGATCGTTTGAGATTTGGCTTCGCTTATCGGTCGCCTTGGGCAGGAGAGCACGGACCTGGAAAATGCAGCCAAAGTATCCAGCGTTCCAGAGAATGTGCCTCCACATGGTTGACTCGAGACCCTGGTACAGAGTAAGAGGACCTTCTTGCCTGATGATCTTGGTAACACAGTCCATCATGCCGTTGTACTTGTGCGCCTGGGCTTTGTCTTGTAACCGAATCTTGACCAGCTCGAAAGGTACGACAACGAAGGATTCGGTTGCACCAGCGGTGGCGCCAGTGAGGATAGACAGGGACTGGTTCATCTTGGATTGGCCAAAGAGGTTGCGGTAGAAGGCACCCCATGAGTCATTGGCAGCAAACTTGGTAGCCCTAGGCTATGTGAGTTGGAGGAAGATGAAAGCGAATGGAGAAATGCGCACCTCTTTGGCGCCTCCATGAGAATGGGAGCGGTAATACCACGGTACAATCTCGAGGCACTGGCAAACGTCAGTCCCTCTAGTCTGTTACTGCTAATGTATTGTAGCCGTACCCCTCATTCTTGATGATCTTCCTGAAGCAGTCCACCATGCCATTGTATCCCTCGTCACCAACTGCCTTGCCGGTCTGAAGTTGTCTGCGCGCATTTAGAGGCGGCTGCGAAGTGGTTGGATGTCTGGTTTCTTACACTCGGGTCTTGACAACGTCAAGAGGGTACCTTGAGAATGAGTCAGCGTTAGTCGCATAGAGAAGGAGGAAGTGAGTGAGCCATACATTATCAGGATCTATATGCGCCGGGCTAATTAGCATTGTGTGGCATCACGCAAGCTCGATGAGCGATGAGTTGCGCCCACTCACCTCCGACACACCAGCCACGGCACCTTGACACACAGACAGTTAGCGCGCGTACGTATAGAATCATGGCTGTAACTGAGATGTTGGTCAAAGGTTGCCGTCGTACAACCGAGGCGCATTGGAGCTGCATATATTTTGGTGGGCAGCTTCCGATAATTGTGCAAATAACCACTAAATCGGCATTGAACAGTACTAGAGCAGCTATCACTTACCGGCCGCGAACTGGTAGACGAAAGGCAATGGCTTCGCATCGGCAGAAGACATTTTGAGGGCAGGATGGTGGAGGAAGAGAGATGTCGGAGGGGCAGGGAGAAGAAGTGCCGGTGCAGTGCTAGTAGGAGTGCGAGAGGGATGCACGGCACACAATCTGGGGAAAGAGGCGTGGAGCGTGGGATGTCATGGATTGTATGTAAGTAAGTAGTATAATATCTCCAAAGGTGGCCCTAGCTTCCCGTCTTCGGTTGCAAGGCACTGCTGCAACTTTCATTCCCAATTCCACTTGCACTTCCACTTCAGCTTTGGTGGGGGTGCAAAAGCTACTGTTCCTCGGCCTGCCCCACATGTCCAATGCCTGGCCGGATATACCCTTCTGGACAAACTCTACGGTATGTAATACGTCGGGTAATATTATTCGGCGACTGCGAACTGATTCGACTCAGGTGTCTGCAGCATTGTAGCCGACGCATGTCCCGCGCTGTCCCGCAGTCCCACATTCCTTGGACCGACATCGCTTGGCCCAGCAACTTAATGACTCACGTGACCTGGATCGCGAACTCGTGGCGAAGTCCCATCCTATTGGTTGCCCGTGACGCGTGAACGCGCTCGACTGCACACTGCAGACGTTGAGTCTGCCCGCTGTCCATTTCCATGTCGACACGGCAAAAGTCCTTTTTTGATCAGGACCAGAAGCCAAAGGTAATTTGACAACGACACATGATTCACTAGCCTAGTACTTATCCAAGACACACGCAGCAATATCGAGGCCAATGGAACCGCTCGCGCAACGGCGCCTTCCCCCACCATCACAGTAATCAGAACCCACCCGCGACGCGACAGATAGCTACAGGTCCTCCAATAATGCCGTCAACCCAGACGCGTACCAAACTCAAGGCCTTTCAATTCATCGAAGGCGTGCCATCTGTCGCCAATGCCAAGGAACGCGAGGCTGAGAAAGAGAATCTGCATAGTGTGCCGGGAAAAGGGTCCAAGTCAATGGGAACCCCAAAGGCAAGCAAGACTACGACAGACATCGGAACTGGTAACAAGACTCCGAAACTGCCCACTGTTGTAGACTGCCCGCCGCCGTCTACACCGGCCACCACGAGACTACCGCTGGCGGATCTTGTTGGTAACGTTGATGATTCCTCAAGACATGCGCCACCGCCCGTGGCCTCTCCAGAAGAGCAATTGATATGGAGAGGCTCACAAGCGGTAAACACTCCATTGCCACGAAAGAACAAGAAGCGCGCTAGGAGTTCCTCACCCGTCGGCCCCTCCCAAGAAGAATCCAGGCTCGACTCAAACAGGCAAGACATCACAACGCTCCAGGCCGATCCAGCCATGGAACTTTGGTCACGATACACAAACAGCAAGGGAACTCCCACTGCCAATAGAACTGTAGCCTTTGCTCACCTCATCAACGAGTCTTCACCCAGGTCTGCCGCTGCTGCCGGAAGTGTGAGTGGGCTTCGACGATGGGCCAGCTGTGGCGTCGAGTTTCCCGCATCCAACAGAAAGAAAAGGAGGATGCATGGTGTTTTTCAGGCCGAAAAGGAGACTACCGAGGACGTGTTTGCTGATGTTCCGAGTTCAGATGGCATCATGCTTGGGCAGCCCACCAAGCCAAACATCGCGAGCATGGTAAAACGGATGCGAGAATGCGTATCAAAATCAGAGACTCGCCTGTCCTCACAATTGCCATCAAGTTCATCGCCTCTACCCCGGGCTGCCGATCATCACGACTCATCGTCCGGCTCTCCTGTACAACGGCGTCCTCGGGAACAAGATGTGGTTACTTCAGTGACTCTGCAACATGTATCAACTTCACTGGGAGACATTCTGGATGAAGATGACGAAATTTTTCAAGAAGATGAACCTGTAAATGCTGAGCAGTCCGGACCTGCCCCACTCGAAGCATCCCCGGAATCATCTGATGATTTTGGTGACGACGATTTCGATGCAGACTTGGTAGAAGCCTTGGATGTCTCGACCCAAGTCAGCCAAACAGCCCACTTCAGCAACAATACAAACACATCTCGCCAGCTTACAGCCTCGCACCCGCAGCCACAGCCAGCTGCAGCGGCTCTCTCAAAGACCGGAAGCGACGATGAGTTTGGCATGGATGACGAAGATGACTTTGCCGCTGATCTGGAACAAGTGGCATCATTTTATGACACAATGTCAACGGAATCCTTAACAGCTGATCCAGCCCCAACAGCAAACAGGGGGCCTTCTGCGGCTACCAAAGACACAGCATCAGCTACAGTCATTAGTCTGATAGATGACGAAGATGAATTCGACGAGGATATTGACTCTGACGAGTTTGCCGCTGCTGAAGTGGCTGCCACGCAAGCACCAACAAATACCGTATGTAAAACACAGATACGCCACTAAAAGAGCATCGCTTACTCTGGAAGAGTCAACAGGACAATAGGGCCATTCAGCGTTATCTAGTGAAGAGGGTAGATGAGAGCTCCTACACCACTGACCGCGGCTACCAGATGCCTGAGAAAGTGAGTTGTGTATCGAGCGATGTATCAAGAATTGTGGCTAAAGCACTATAGGTTCTCATGGTTGAAGAGGAGAAGACAAAGCTGTTCAAAGCCATCATTCTGCGGCAAGCTTGGTTTGACACGCCTTGCACGACTGGCTCATTTGTACATGTCATAGGAGAGTTTACAAGTGGTGGACAGTGTGTTGTAGATGATCATAACAACATGCTTATCCTGCATCCAGATCATTTGATCTCGTCAACTGTTGTTGCAGATTCGTTTAGTTGTCTTCGACGAGCAGTGCTTCAGGATCGTGTAAAAGCGACGAGCAGAGCCAATGCACCAATGTTGTACGGCACACTTCTGCACGAACTCTTCCAAGAAGCCATGAAGGCGAACAAGTGGGATACTGCCTTTCTCTTGGAAACGATTGAAAAGCTTCTACCAAACCACTTGGAGACCATACTGGAGATCAACTCAACATGCGAAGAGGTCAAGGAGCACATGAATAGCAAGTTGCCTGAGCTGCAAGCCTGGGCCAAGATTTTTGTTTGCGCAGAGCCACAAGCCGATGCCGTTGTTCGCGAGCGCAATGGGCGGCAGTGTACAATGAGCATCAACAAACTACTCGACGTTGAGGAGCACGTTTGGTCTCCCATGTACGGACTAAAGGGCAATATTGATGCTACTGTCCAAGTCACAATGCGGGACGATCAGGGCGAACGTACCCTGACCGTGCCGTTTGAAGTTAAGACCGGGAAGAACTCATCGAATGCCGCTCATGTTGCGCAAACCGCGTTGTATAACCTATTGTTGTCTAATCGATACGGTATGTTCTTCAATGCGTCTATGGTCTCTAGCTGACCCAAACAGATGTTAATATTGCATACGGCATCTTGTACTACCTTGAAACCTCCGATATTAGCCGCATTCCTGCTATTCGTAACGACATTATCCATATGATTATCAAGCGGAACGAGTTGGCATGCTACGTTCGAGATCGGATTGAGCTTCCACCTGTGCTGAAAGAAGACTTCAAGTGCCAAAAGTGTTATGCACAGGAGGCATGCTTTCTTTACCACAACCTCGTCGAAGATGGCAAGGGCGACATGCTGAACAAAAAGGCAAAAGAACGATACGACGAGCTAGTAGCACCACTCCTACCTTCCCATCGAGAATTCATGAAGAAGTGGGACACACTCCTGACCAAAGAAGAGACGGACATGATGAAGTTTCGGCGAGAGCTCTGGACGATGCTTAGCACAGAACGTGAAAAACTGGGTCGCTGCTTCTCCAACGTCATTATGGAGCCCGGATCTGGGTTTGAAGAGAAGAATGCTCAAAAAATCAACCGCTACAACTACACTTTCATCAAACAGCAGCCGGCCCCTGGCTTTTCTTTCACTGAATCCCAGCTCATCGTCGGAGAGCCTATCGTCATCTCGGATGAGCAAGGCCATTTCGCATTGGCCAACGGATATGTGACAAATGTCAGCAAGCGGCGCATCACTGTCGCTGTTGATAGACGACTACACAACTCTCGCACCAAGCTTCCAGGCTTCAACGCGCAAACCAACCAAACATTTACTGGTACCATGGAAGTCACCAAAGAAGGCGAAACAGTTGCAAAGTATGAAGCCAACGAGGAGCCCGTCCTGTACCGCCTAGACAAGGACGAATTTAGTAACGGCATGGCAGCGGCTCGCAACAATCTCATCCAGATCATGGACAACAACGTTTTCAAGGCTCACGACTTGCGTGCGCTGATTGTGGATGGTCGGGCTCCCGCATTCAAGTCTATCAAGGACACACCTCCGATGCCTGAGTCATCACAAATGTCAATGAATTCCGATCAAAGGGCTGCTGTTTCGAAAGTCATGTGCGCCAAAGACTATGCACTAGTACTGGGCATGCCAGGAACTGGAAAGACGACGACAATAGCACACATCATTCGCACACTTGTTACTCAAGGGAAAAGTGTCCTTTTGACTTCCTACACGCACACTGCTGTTGACAATATCCTTCTCAAAATCCGGGACGACAAGATTGGCATTCTGCGACTTGGTGCTGCGAAGAAGATCCATTCTGAGGTACGAGAGTTTGCTACTCTTGCGGTAGAGCCAAAGGAAAGTGTTGAAGAACTTGAGAGGTCATGGATGCAACCGCCTGTCGTGGCTACTACCTGCCTGACTATCAACCATCCCATCTTCAGTCGCCGTGTCTTTGACTACTGCATTGTCGATGAAGCATCTCAAATCACGTTGCCAGTATGCCTTGGCCCAGTTCGCATGGCTCAGAAGTTTATTCTCGTTGGTGATCACTACCAGTTGCCACCATTGGTGCAGAATAAGGAAGCTATGGAAGGTGGACTTGACGTATCGCTTTTCAAGCTGCTCTGCGAAGCCCATCCACAGGCGGTCGTCAGCCTAGAACACCAATACCGCATGTGTGCTGATGTCATGCTTCTGTCTAACAGGTTCATCTACTCGGGACGGTTGAAATGTGGCACAACCGCAGTGGCTACCCGTACCCTGAAGCTTCCCAAGCCAAACGGTCTTATGGCCTATCATCATAAGCCACAACAGTCTCGCTCCAGCTCAGTGCAATCTTGCGCAGGTCCTGATGCTGCTGACTGTTGGCTTTCGCGTTCTTTGTCACCAGACCAACCTGTGGTTTTCATCAACACGGATCCTATCTCTCCAATCCTCGAAACGCAAGCTGGACCTCGCATAACCAATGCGCTCGAGGCACGTCTTGTCAGCCAGCTCACAGTGTCCCTGCTTAGCTTTGGTGTTGCTGTCGACGAGATTGGCATCATTGCTTTCTACCGGTCGCAGCTTGCTCTTTTGAGACAAGGTTTGGCTGCTGCTTACACACAAACTCAGTCTTCGGAGCTGTCAGCACCGGTGATTAACGGACAAGGATGCGCTGGTGTTGAACTTCATACTGCCGACAAATTCCAAGGTCGCGATAAGGAGGTGGTTATCGTCTCTTGCGTGCGCAGTAATGAGAATGGCGTTGTCGGCGATTTACTCAAAGATCGACGACGTATCAACGTTGCCCTGACCCGTGCTCGGTCCAAGCTTATTATATTGGGTAGCGAGAAGACGCTGTCAAGTAATGAACTCCTACGCGATATGGTTGCCCTCTGCCGAGAAAAGGATTGGGTTCTCGACCTCCAACCCGAGATGGTGGAGTCTCATGCATTTGAAGAGGCTATTACGCAAACCGGCAAAACACCAGTCCGACCATCGAACTATTCTTCTTGCGTTCCAGACTCTGCAGTGAGCCCGTCACTCACGCCTAGTCCGTGCAAGAAACGCAGAGCACTTGGTGATCTTACAACCGCTCCTGGAGCGATCAACGCCAGGAGTTCAAGGAGACAGATTGGAAGCAAGAGCCCTGAAGCGAAGAAAGTGCCTGCCAAAGTTTTTACAGCTGGAAAACGCGGTATTCTCGATGGCAGGCCTGTTTTGCGGGATATTTACAATGACGCCATGTAGCGCCTCATTGAGTTTGACGAGTTTGAAGATATTTTTGTTCCTGAACGTTTCTCGATGGATGCGTAGGGTATTACCTTTTGTGACGCTCTTTTTTTTTTCACTACGTACGCAGGATAAGGAAGGTAATAGGATAATGGGGAAGGACAGGCTAGGATACCACAGCGTTTTTGTTGCTTTTTTTGGTTTTCATATATAGATTAGCGTAGGATCCGAAATTTTTCAAGCAAGCGGAAGTGATACCACCAATGAATTTGTTTTTTTGTACTTTACTACTAGTTAGTCTTTTTTCTTGTTCTCCCCTTCAGGTACTCTTGACATGGAATTCACTCCCCCCCCCTTTTTTTCTTTCTCTCTCTTCTTGTTCCAACCCAGAGCTTACTCTTCTAGAATCTTACTACGTACCATTCCCAACTCGGCCCCTCTGCTGATTACCACAGCCCTTAATTACCGTCCCGTTCTGCGCGGGAAAGGAAGGCCATACCGGACCGTTTTTGTCTGGGCGTAAGCGCGGATTTGTGGGTGGAGGTGGCAGTTGGGAAGGTTTGGCGGCTTTTTGTGGGGCGGGGGAGGGCTTGAGGTTTATTTTTAGGGTGGGTAGGGGTGTTTTGTATGGGTATTTGAGGTGTGTGTGTGTGTGTGGTGGAGATGGAGGGGAAAGGAGGAAGGGACGTTAGTGGTTCTGGGACTGGGTTGTAGGTGGATCGGGTTTTTTTGGGGGGGATGTATCGGTATGAGTGTTTATTTTTTGGGGGGGTCCCAATAAGGCAAGAACATTTCGAAGGGGAAGATAAGAATGTTTGTCTTTGTATGGGAGGAAAAAAGGCACAGGAAGGGTAGGCATCGCACGTGACAACGACTGGCCGAGGACGAACGTTTGGATTAAGTGTTTAAGACATTACGAATACCATGTTTACCACAGCGTCCCCTAATGGACTAAACGAGGGTACTTAACCAACCCATATACTCGTCTCTCGCTTACAAACTAGCAAGAAGACCAGGCAGAACACTCCGGTTGATATATGCCCAGATGGAAGAGCTATCGTGAGCCCTGAACGTAGCACTGGCCCAAAAGGTGTTGCGCTTGCTCTGGAGACCATACAATTGCTTGTAGAAGCCGTTGCGAGTCGCCTCCGGTCCAACCATAAGGTTGAAGGGAACATGTGCCGAAGCAAACTTAAACTCAGGTTCAGGGCCAGTAATCCCGTTGGCAGCGCGGTAGCGATTGAGGTCCGCGAGGATAGCGGCTTTGGCCTGGTCGAGGGTCATGGATTGACCGAGTTTTGTTCCGTAGAATATTTGGCTCAAGGTTGGATTGACCGTGGGTTCGATGTTGAGGATGGCGGGCATGGGGGGGAGGGCGAAGGGGCGGTCGAGGGCGAGGTTTGCGACGCTGCTATTGGCTGGGAAGGCGTTTTTGACAATGGTGGTGAAGTAGTTGACAGAGGTGAACTGGGTGAAGAGTTTAAGTTCGTCACCGCTAGCGTCGAGGGGGGCGAGGATGTTGGGACTGGGGGCAGCGGTGATGAGAATCTTCTTGGCTATGACGAGACGGGGGCCTTGGGGAGTCTGGACGAGAACCCTGACGCGGCCGTCAACCTTGCTGACACGTGCCGTCTTGACTACCTTGGATGACAGGAGGAGGGAATTGTCAGCCAGGAGTTCCTTGGTGAGTCTCTCGAATAGGAGACTGTTGTTCATGACCGAGCTGGTCTGGAAGTTCTGCAGAGTCTTGACAAGGCTCAGGGAGAAGGTGCGGATCACCTGCAGAGTGGGAGTCTCAGTCAGATCACCAAACGTAGAGGCAAGAAGGTAAATAATTGGTACAGCATCAGAGATGTTGTACTTCTGAGCAAACTGGCCAAAAGGAAGCAACAGGTCTTCTGGAATAGGGTCGGGGAGGTAGAAGCCGGCATCCAGTTCAGGCCACTGTGAGATGACAGCGGCGTACCGTTGAATAGCAGCACCGATGGCTGCTTGGCTGACTGTAGGCAGACCCTGTAGGACGCGGCCAGTCCTGAAGTCAATGTTCTTGGATCTGGAGAAAGGAAGACTGATTGGGGCGGTGCTGAGACCGAAGCGGGCGAACCACTTATGCACCAAAGGCTCGTCATGGTACAGCCTCACACCCGCATCAATGGGAAATTTCGTCTCAGGATCGATGTAAGTCTCCGTGTGCCCTCCGGCGCGGTCTTTGGACTCAATGACCACAACCCTCTTTCCAGCGTCCTTGAGTTGGATGGCGGAGTAGCATCCCGCGCCACCTGCTCCGATGATTACGACATCGGTGTCGATGACTTGCTCTGGGCTGTAGTAGCTGGCTTCCAGCTTCTGGGGATTAGGGATTGCGTTGACGAAAGGAAAGGCTACCACCGCCGCTGCAGCGATTGAGATGAATGAACGCATGGCTGATGTATCTTTGTAGTGGGAATTTAAAGAAAGTGAGTAAGGAGTGTGGTTACAAAGATGCTAGTCATGTGCAAGCGTGGAGAATCCAAACGGCCAGACATGAAATTTATAGATATACACAACGGCTCTCACGACTCGGACCTATTGTGCAAGCCATAAGCCGACCGCAAGTCAAAATGAAATTGCTTATACGGGACGGTATGACAAGTATGGCGACGATAAACTTTGTATCAGTGTCAATGCTCAACCAGCCTAAAAAGTAGTGTAGACCAGGGTGCCGATAGAGTGCCGATGAGATGCCGTAAAAATGGTATTTTCAATCCTCATACCGTGTGCTAGAATTCGAGTTTCTCCCTGATTCTCGACAAGTTGAACGTAGTTCACGCATTGGAGCAACGAATAAGACTGACTGGTATGATGCTGCTCAAACTCAGCCCTAAGTGATGCCCGAGAGTTGGGGCGATGTGCCTGATCTGTATCAGTGCGGGTCTTCGCAGCCATTGCTGAGCGTAAGCAGATATCAAGATTTCCCCTTTAAAGTAGTTCCGGCTCAACTTGATTACAAAATTCGCCATGCGGTTAGTTAATAACGTGTTCTATCAGTAAGCTGCGCACATCAGTAAGCTGCGCACCCCACCAAACTTGACGCGACGTTCTACACAATCACCACCATGCCGCGACAACAACGTTCTATACAGACTTCTCGTGAAGGCAGAATAAGCCTTGCTATCGCATCCTATTATAATAATAAAAAACAATCTCTCCGCGCCCTTGCGAAAGCTTATGATGTGCCAGAATCAACTCTTCGAACGCGTCTCTACGGCGTCCAGCCACGATCAGAGACAGTCTCTGCTGAGCGAAAGCTATCTTCTATTGAAGAGCAGTCTCTCGTACAGTGGATTCTAGACCTTGATCGACGAGGATTTCCGCCTCATATCATTGACGTACGACGTATGGCAGATGCTCTACTCGCCGCGCGTGGCCAAGATCCACCTCCAGCACCTGTAGGCAAATGCTGGGTATCGCGCTTTATCCAGAACCAGCCAGAGCTTCAGACAAAGTGGAGTAGAAGGCTTAGTAGCCAGCGCACGAGCTCTGAGGATCCTATCGCAATTACAGCGTGGTTTAAGCTAGTAGAGGAGACGCGCCAAACGTACGGCGTTCTAGATCAAGACATCTACAACTTTGATGAGACTGGATTCGCGATGGGCGTCGCTGCAACGTCAAAAGTCGTGACTAGCTCTAATAGAGTTGGTCGGGCAGTCGTCGTACAGCCAGGCAATCGTGAGTGGGTTACAGCGATCGAGTGCGTCAACGCGTCTGGCTGGTCTCTACCACCGTTCGTGATCCTGTCT
>JAODYD010000043.1:620-182948 GCA_026262445.1 Bipolaris bicolor | reverse complement strand
GACCCTACCATTACCACTACCCAGGTCCGTGCGACTCTACTATACCTCTACTCTACCGCTAGGTAGAGGCTACCCATTTACTAGCCTACACCTAACCCTTTGTAATATATAATTAAAAAAATAAATTATAGTTAAAAGATATATTTATAACTAGCTTTATTTAGCTCTGGCCTTTCTGAGTGGAGTTTCTGAGAGAAAAGAATTCTGAGATTAATTACAACTAGCAAGCAGCAACTGCGCGTAAGCACCCATCCTCCGCTCCACCAATCGACACCGTCACGCAGCATCGATACGAGCGACACGTCTGCGACGCCGGAAAGTCTCATCTCTATCCTATCGAACACCTAGTACTTTACTATAAAACTAAAGCACTATACCTATCTAATCCTTACTCTCCTTTAACTAATCCCTTGCTATAAACTCTCTCTACTAATTAGTTAGATACTTAGCGTTTAAGGCCTACTTAATGCGGACTATGTCTTTTTAGAGCTATAGAATAGTGTCTAAATTAAGTTCTAATTTAGATATATTAATAGTTATAATATCTATACCTACTAGGTATATATTAAGCGCGTCTGTGTTACTTATAAGAGCGTACTCTTCTATTTAGAGAATTATACTTAGATTAATTAAGCTTACATAGTCTAAGCTAGCTTCTAACCTATTAAACTTAGTTATCTATTATTTAACTCTATATATGTAATCTATATTAAATAGGCTAATAAGTATTAATTTTTTATAGTTGAGTAACTAATAGAAAAGTATAATTTAAGTTAACTATAATAAAAGTAATAATAAATCCAATCTATCCTGATATCCTTATTACTTCTAGTCTAGTGTGGCAAATAGGTAGTGACCCACTTTTCTTTAAAAATTCATAATAAATTCCACGCTAGTCCAAATCGGGCAAGTAGTAGCGCATTTTAAAGCGCTAACTAAGCGCATTCTATCATGTAATACATTACTAAGCCGTATCTCTACTAATTAAAAAGTTATTTAACTACCTAGTTTAGGACCCGCTGGGTAGGGTAGCAATCGGGTCCTCTAATAAATATTTTCATTTTCTCTATTTAGCGCTAGTACTATTAGAGTTAGAGAGAAAAAATGTATTAGTAAAATATAGTACTAATCTTTAGCTTTAAAATAGTATACTAATTACCTAATATCGACTAGAATTCGCTAACATATTTAACTACCCATTTGCTACCCGGATTTACCAGCCTATTCTAGTCTTACTATTCTATCTATCTTATCTTTCTATCTCTTAGTAGAATATTTAGAATAGTATACTATCTTAAGACTTACTACTATTCTAAGCTTAGTAGAATATTTTATCTTACTAGAATAGTATATTACGTGACTTTAGGCTCTGTAATGTCTATTACCTTTTAACGCGGACGTCTATAGGCTCCTTGCCTTCTTATCTTTTGTTAAGGAGAGAATTCTTCTTATTACTTATAATAAGCGAGTTATACTAGTTTAAAATAGATAACCTTTAGTAGTACTTTTTTTATATTACTCTTCTGGATATAGAGAGACGCTGTAGGCCTCGGCTAAGGCCAAAAATCAGCTAAATTCAGCTATTTCTTGGCAAATCTTGGCAGACAGAACTTTTGACAGGCACCTCCGTACAAGAGGTTGTATTCGATAGAGAGCCAAGTACTACTGCTTGCGTGGTATTTGTTTAGTTATCGGAGGAAGGTTGCGCCGAGCGTCTAAGCGCGTCGTCTGAGCACCGCTTTGATGGTGTGTAGATTCCGGGTGCTCCGAGTAACACCCGGATTCTGTGGACAACCCGAGATCCCATCGAGGAGCTATCTCAAGGGCATTCAGCCCGTTACAAAGGTCAAGGTCAAATCGCTTGCTAGAAAGGAGCTCCCTCGTGTATAATCGCAACTTTAGTTATGTGCTAAAATCGCTCCTCAAGGCTCTTTTGTATAAGATTTCCAAGGCTTATCAGCCTCAAGGACCTCTAAAGCAAGTAGCTAGAGATTATGCTAAGGAATGAGGAATCTCTCTGTCTTTGGCTAGCGCCTAATTATGTAATGAGCACTGAAGCTCGTTCCAGGCGAAGGGGGTTAAAGGGATCTCACCCTCATGTCAAAACAACAAGACAGAGAATCAAGGGAGTAGTTGGATCCGCTAGAAAATCTAGTCTCTCCATAGCAAGCCTCACCAGCTAGCTTCAACAGCCAGTCTCGACGCAGCCAGTCTCAGCAACCGGTCTCCCCGCTGTTAGTTCCAGCAGTCAGCCTCTTAGCAGCTCGTCTCAGCAGCTCGTCTCCCAGCAGTCAGCCAAACGAGCAAGATCAGGGGAGTAGAGAAGTAGTCAGAGACTCAGTAGTTAAAGACCGACGTATTAGGTAGATTGTCTAAGCAACAAGATAACAATCACTTGGCAAACTCACCCTTAATACTACACCTTGTTTAGCCTAACAGAATGCAACCACTACCAGAGGCTTTCGTGTCGTGGGATGACCCTGTTCCGGATCATCCAATCTGGATGGATATTGGCGACCATGGCGGCGAACATGATGTTTCAATACATCGCGCCGCTGCGCAAGGCGATGTGGCTGAAATCGCTCGCTTGCTAGATTCTCAACACGACATCAACGCTCGCTGCTCAAGCGAGAACACCGCCCTCCACTACGCCATTGCAGCAGATAAGATAGAAGCAGTACGACTACTTCTCTCGCGCGGAGCGGACCCAAGTATACGCGGACTGGGAGGCTCAAACGGTCGCGACGGCGACGATGCTGCGCTCTGTGCCGCACGGTTCGAAAAGGTCGTCATAATGGAGCTACTCATTGCGAACGGGGTGGGTATACATTCTGAGGTACTTGGCTTCGCAATAACCAGCAAAAGCATGGAAATGATTCAATTACTTGTAGGGACCATGAACTACGACTTCACAGACATGCCCAGGATGCAGGCCATTGAAGTGATGCTGCCAGCGGCCGCGCATACCTGGTCTTTAGAAATTGTGCAATATCTGATGGAGAAGCTGAAATTTGACGCGAGTACGACTGCTGCCAACAAGCAGAGGGTTCTGGACTTGGCGCTTTTGGCTGTTTTCAACCAAGAAGATGTCCACGATGAATTGGTGGAAACTGAGTCCGGCAAGGACTTGGACATTGCGATACGAATTATTCAGCTGCTTGTAACCGCCGGTGCATCTGTCAACGCTATCGACGATTGGGTAGCCCGCACACCACTTCACCTCACTCTCCAGTTGCAACATCCACCTTCAGGACTGATCGACTACCTACTCGCCCAAGGCGCCAATGTCAATATTCCAGACTGGATGGGACGTACCCCATTGTTCCGACTATTGACCCGCTACGACGCCACGGAGGAGATGGTACGTTGTTTCCAGCGTATGGGTGGAAATACGGATGTTCTAGACCATGATAAGAACACGCCTTTACACCTGGTGAAAAGGCCCGAGATGGCCAGCTTGTTACTCAATTCTGGTACCAGTCTAATTTCAAAGAACAAGTATGGCCAAACTCCTCTCCACCAAGCGAGCTGTGCTGGGTACATCGATGTCATCACACAACTACTGGATCATGGTGTAGACATTGAAGCAAAAGATAGTAGCGGAAACACCCCTTTACTCAGTGCCGTCTCGTACACTGGGGGTAATTTGGTTTCTGAAAAGGATGAACAGACCATCAATTACCTGCTGCAGCATGGAGCTGACATAGGAGTTGCGAATAAAGACGGCCAAAGCGCTGCTCAGCTCATTGATCTTATGGGCTATTATATCAATGAGGCAGGTGAGCTTGAATCAAAAGCAAGTTCTCATGCGGGAAAAGTGCAGGATGTTTGTCAGGACGAAGACATGGCAGGTCTGTGGTGACCACAGTTTTTCGCGGCTTCACTAGGGGGCATAGCGAGAGATGCATAGAAGATAATCTCAAACCCTCATACTGGCTACTTCTGAGTTATATTGCCAAATGATATGTGGACCATGATGGGTCAGAAAAGAATAAAAGATAGTATTACACTCCCAACCTTCTCTCGACAAGACAATCCCATTACCAGTTGATGAATGCACGAGCTAAAGAGGCTTTTTTTCCATCAGCGCGAGCTACTCGCAGCCAAGTTTCATGTCATCTTCGGATCAACTTTATCAAAGTCCTTCATGGGATGCAAGCAGTACGTGCGGCCAACGATCAGTCTAGAATCGCAGAGTTGAGAGCTCCGAAGCCATGGGTTGGCTGCGATGAATAGGCCAGCTGAAGCATTGCCCGAGACCATTATTGACAAGCATGTATCTCCAGTCTTAACGGTGTAGTACCCTCCACACTTTGTGGTGGTCTGTGGCGCAAGATTGGCTCCTGCGGGCACGTCCACGAACTCTTTCCCGTACCCGTCACCAGTCTCGCCTTGCCCTCCAACTCCGTTACCGGTCTCATTTGCAGGAAGGGTAGTGAATGTACCGCCGGGGGGTGAAACGCAGATCAGTGATCCCCAATCCAAGCCCTCGCCACGCATGTCTGCACCAGAGCAGTCCACCATGCCATTCCAACCCACGATTTGTTGCCATGAGATGCCGAGTGTAAGCCCGACGCTTAAGCACTTGTCGCCGTCCTTGATCTTGTATAAGGACTTGCACTGGGAAGGCAAGCAGAGCTCTGTGCCTGCTTGAAGATCTGAACAGCCTACCAGCAGAGGATTGTTGTAGAACAGAGTCCCAGCGGAGATCATGTATCGCCAGCTCGAGTGACATACTTCTTGCCACTACACAGTGGTGCTGCTGGCTCCGTGGTATTTAGTTGAATGGGCCAAGGAGCTGGTGTAGTTGACACTCCTGAAAGCCCACATGCTTTGAATATGTTAGCTCAAGCTAGTGTATAAACATGTCAATATCTACTTTTTGTAATCAGATCATAGCGAGGCTTCCAGGTTTGGTTATCATAGACACCGTATGGATTCTGCCGCATAGTTTGGTATTTCGATTTGTAGCAGTTCGAGCACATCTGTTCTTTTGGCATATCGCTCAACTCATCGACCGGAGTCCATGCGTCGATCGCATCTGTGCTGGAGGGTCAGTCACTGACGATGATGGGTCTTGATGTGACCACCTACCATTACAATTCTTTCCTGTTGCCGTGTCTTTGATGCAGGTCTCGTTCCAGCCACCCCATACACTGTCTACTAACGCGACCACAGGGTAACCAGAAAATAGTTCAGGTGTGGATGCACACGCACCCAGAATCCTCCGATGCATGTTTGCCATCGAAGTACCGCAACTAGCAGCGCAAACTGCTGCAGTAAGTTCATCGTCACCAAGACTGCCGTGGTATCTCGGGGCACTCAAGGAGGCAACATAGCTATCGCAAGCTAGTGTCTGATAAATAACCTGCTCACAGGTCGAACTGAGCTTATAACTCGCAAGGCTGCCCTTCTCTGCCAGCACAAATCCCGATCCAGCTTGACGTGTGAGGGAATGGGAGTGATGGTTCCCACTGTGAATCGAGTAGGCGGAAGCGGACAAAACAAAGGATAAAAAGATTGGACGCATCGTTAGTGACTCGGAGGGCGAGAAGTAGACGGCAATTTATACAAAACGAGTGACTGGAGGAGCAATGCAGGTGATACCGATCATTGCGGTCCACCATGTTGTAGTTCTATGTAGCTCACTATTTGTGTGTCGATCAAATATCCGGCTGCACGGTCATACTCCACGGCCCAAACTCGTCTTCAAATTTTCTTCATACGAGGTACTCGTGGAATAGTGATCCTCCAATATTCTGTGTCCCCTGCAGAAGGCGCAGAACTCACAGATGAACTGCCGAGACAACGGATAATCCCCCAATACAGGATAGTCATAGTGAATGGATTCCCGGTCTGTTGCATCACACCAGACTAATAGCACAGCCGTGAGGTTCTGTCATGCTACCTGCCTGAATAGCTATAGTACATTTATGATGGCTGGGACAGAGACTACCGCCACTCTCATTAGCGGATTAACCTTCTTGCTTTTGAAACATCCTGATAAGATGGAAAAAGTAAAAGAAGAAGTGCGCGCTCTGGCTAAAGAGGAGTTAACACTTGAAGTTTTGCCTAGACTACCGTACTTGAATGCCTGTTTCGAAGAGGCTCTGCGCGTATATCCGCCAGTGCCTACCACCTTATTCTGTGTCACACCCGCAAGCGGGGCCAATATCGATGGCAATTGGGTTCCCCCAAACGTAAGTACCAAACATCTTATCAAATGCAGGTGGCTGCAATATCAGCACGAGCAAGGGTTCTGAAAGAAAATTCGATGATGGAGCAAATCAGACGATGCCCAAAATCTAAGAACCATTCTGACATGTACACACACAGACACGCATCGGAATGTCGATTTATAGCGCAAATTACCCTGAGCACAACATCAAAAACGCAAAATCATTTATTCCAGAACGGTGGTTGCCAAATACAGGGTACGACAATGATCGCAAGGAGGCCATACATGCATTCTCTGTCGGCCCTCGAAACTGCATTGGAAAGAAGTACGTCATCCGTATATCTGGTCTTTCAAATCGCGTGATTATTTTGTAATGTCAAGGGGGGAAATTTGTTAACAACACCGTCTGTCTAGCCTTTCCTACCACGAAATGCGCATGATATTCGCCACCACCTTTTGGAACTTCGACTTTGAGCTGTGCCCAGAGTCGGAAGATTGGATAGACCAAAAGACATTTACATTGTGGGAAAAGCCTGAGCTCTGGATCAAGCTCCGACCGGCTCAAAGTAGGGCCTAAGGTGATTCAGAGGGCTGATTTGGGTCGGATCTTGGCCCTCGCAAAAAGGATAAGGATGATAGCGTGCGAAAATCAGATTACATGAGTTCGCTTATGTGGGGGGGGGGGTGGTACATAGAAGCAGTGGTCCGATCAATGACCAACGGCCTTGCTTGCTGCATGATGAAAAATTGACAGCTTTCCGTATTTCGAAAGTGGAAGACTGTATTCATACCTCTTTTGGCTGTTTCGCGTCTGGACCGTGAATCTGAATACACTTGGAGTAATTTACCAAGGTATAGTCACAATACATGACCAGTACATGTCATGGACAAGTGGTCATTGGGTTTTGAGCCGTTTTGATTGCTTACCTTGTCCCATCTCACGCGGGACTCAATAGAGCTGGCGTCCATGTATTGTGACAACGATGCACAAAGTTTGCCGCAAGAATGGTGTGACATGAGGCGGTTGTGCCGATGAGTATGCTCCAAGGCAACGGTTTTTGTAGGAGTGAGACATGGTGGAATATGGGATCGTACCGAAAGTCGCCAGAGTGAAGATACCGATTACACGCGACGCCATCTGTTGGGTCAGTTACCCTTCCATGGCTGACATACAGCTATGACAGCCCAATCATCAGCACGCCTCGACATGCGCGCCTGCGGAAGAGTTGGGCCAGTATCAGGGTCCCTTCATGGAGACAAGCTCACGCTGCCCTGGCCTTCACATGATACGCACTCACCACACTATGACTGCAAAGCCCTCAATCGCCCAGGCCCACCGCGCGTTCAGTAACCAGAGTCAGTATTTGAGGATATCTGAAAAAAAAAGTTTTCATATGATAACAATACGGCTCGTTCAACGTACGGAGAGTGGATGTGATTGGAGTGGCTGTTGGTCATACTAGTCAGTCCCATGCACGCCTCTATTCATATCGATATTCCGACTGTGATTGTGCACAAACACTTGTAATCAAAGGCTGCTTACTCAGGATGCGTGTCACTCATCTTGTCGTCGATGATCCAACGGTGCTGGCTCGTTGAAACTAAGTGCGCAATGATAACGGAGGCCGCAAGATGTACGGACGTGTGTACTAAGGCAACCACCCAATCCGCCGTCCCAATGACATTCACCTGCCCAGGTCATTAAATATTAGCGACGTCGGAGATGGGGGCCAAGCAAATGTCACCACTATGACTCGGGAGGAATTCCGTAAGCCCTGCCTACCAGGATACTATTCCGCCCCCGAAAAAAAAAAGCTGAATGTATGTACAGTCTTGGAATTTTGCCAAATAAGCCTCATACTGATGCCGCGCAGGGAAACAATGTCATATACAACCGAAAAAATATACTCATATTAGCATTCGAACTTTGAAAGCCAGCGGCGTAAGGTACCTACTACAACTTCAACCCAATGACAAAGTAAACGTATTACGTGCGACTATTATGCGAGGCTGGTGAGAGCGAAGCTGAAGACCCTTGAGCGGAGGCGGGCACGGTTGTGGGGAACAGGGACCGCGCTAAGCTAGATCGCAAGTGTGGCTGCCTTCAGCTGAACCCAATGGTGACCAGAGAATGCGTCTAGAAGTATACCCCGCCGCTAATTGCTACTGTGCGTCCGCCACTTTAATCAATCTTCGGGGCTGGTCTGTGGTTTAGTCTAGATCAGGGGTAAACATGAGTTGATTGTTATTGAGATACGAGATATTCAATCCAAAGACAGCAAGTGGATGGGGCCAGCAGTCGCAGACATGCCAACTCCAGCACGGACATGCATTCCTATTTGGAGGTGTCTCCATGAAACTGTTCGCATTTCTCGGATTCGATGCTAGCGAAAGGTCTTCAAATGAGCATAAAAAGAGACTGTTTTCCCTCGTTTGTTGTGGCATCCACTCGGGCAACTTCCAAAGTCAACCGCAGCATCACAAGCATCTCACAAGTACGCTTCCTAAACAAAACGTCCCTCCAATGTTCAAACTCTATATCTAACCTATCATACCAGCTTTCATTCGCCGCCACAATGCACCCAAAGTTCATTCTCAGTCTTCTCGCTACGATCACTGCCACTGCATCGGCACTTCCGACTTCTGATGCCGTAGAGGCCAAATCAATCGAGGCTAGGGCAATTGCCAGGTGGAACGCAAGTGGTGGATGTCTCACCAACTGGAGTGGACGATGCTTTTCCGCATGCAAGGCTGAGGCGGCAGGACACAAGTGCAAGGGCAGCATTGGCTCGTCCATTGATGGAGCTGGTTGTGGCCTATTCAAGAGCAACTGCAAATGCTCCTGCCAGCTCTAGGGAGTTCGTAAACGCTAAAGCAACTGATTGTGTCTATTCAATACTCTGAGCTAGACCCTAGTCATATCAAATCATTACAAACTCTCAATCAATGCCATCTCCATCAAATCTCTGATACCACCAACTGCCCAACCAAGCTACAAGCATGATCAAAGAGATGCTCAGAAAGATCACAGCTGTGTGAGTAAGCTTTATATAGAAAACAATTTCGATTCCAGTTGATATCTCTTATAACACAAGGGGTTGAAGTTCCAGATGGGCTACGCAGATGTCTGCCGGTACATACCTGAATGTAAATAGTATCCTAACACGCCACACCATTTTTGGTGTAATGAATTTTTTCGTCATTGTATTAGCGTAGAGATGAGTTTAGTACGGGGAGATGGGAATAGGGTGCTACGAACTAACTGGTATGCGATATACAGCTGCCCAACTGTAGGTCTTGGAATCTATTTAGCCGGTGTCTTTGTGTCTGATCTTATGCTTTTCTTACAAATGGTCTTCGATCTGACGTAGCTCTGCAGGGGAGAGAGAGAGTCGATAGATTGTTTTGTATCTATAAAGTTGTGCAAAGCTAAGTTTAGAATTTCAATAAAATCATCGAAGTCATGCTAATCAATACGACCCATCATATATCCAATGTATGTAATACTCCAGATGCGCTCTTTGAAGGTCAAGGCTACCCCGAATCAACTTCAGCATACGTCTCCTAACAATCCTCCAAGATAGTCTCGTAAGCTTTACGAGAGATTGTGAAAGTTGGTCCATTTGGCATACCACCTGGTACGCGTGGAAATACAGAAGCGTCAACTACACGAAGATTGTCAACACCGTGTACTCGGAATTTGGAGTCGACGCAAGATGTACGGTCTCCGGCTGGGCCCATGCGACAACTGCTTGAAGCGTGGTGACTGAATGCTTCATCCATGAGGGCTTGATGCATCTCAACTTCTGGGTTCGGCGAAACAACCGTGTAAGACAGTCCAATATCGTCGTGGGCACGCAATAGAAGATCGACGCCCTCGGCCAGAGCTTTCAAATCCGTCTCAGCATTCTCGGCAAAGAAGTTGAAGTTGATCTTTGGGGCTTGTCGCGGATCCTTGGACTGAAGACGCACAGTGCCGGAAGGATTGGCCGTCTGCATCTTTACTAGTGAGCTTCCCCACATATCGGGAATTGGTTGCCTTTGAGAAAAGCCGGGATAAAAACCAGAATCACCCCAGCCAGCCGCGCTGAGGAAGAAGAGATCTGCGTCATCGTCCCAGCTAAGGCTGCTTCGCCAAGTCAGGAAGAAAGTACCGCCTGAGAGCGAGTAAACACCAGTCCCATTTGTTCTCCATTCAACAAAGCATGGATCTGATTCGTTGAAGGTCCTAGTGCAAGGGACGCTCGCAGGCTCTTGCCACGGAACCTCGGCTCTTACATGCACAGGGGTTTCGTAATTGTCTTGCATGAAATTGCCCTGTGGGATCGTAAGCCGAGTTATCAACGACCTGACGTGCATGCGAGACTTACAACTGCCGGTAGGTCGACAATGACCGGTATTCCGTGCTCCTCTAGTTCGTCGCGCGGTCCAATTCCGCTAAGTTTCAGGATCTGAGGGGTGTTGAAAGTGCCTCCTGATACAATAACCTCCTTCTTTGCGCGAACGGTCCTGACATCATTTGCTTGCTGCGATGGATCGTACCTGCGGTCCGCTGAGTACAGTCCTTCTCCAACCATGTACTCAACACCGGAAGCTTTTGGTTTCCCATCACAGTCGTCGAAAAGAACTCTTGATGCCAGGGAATGGAGACTAATCGTCAGGGGGTATCCGGCTTCGACCACACTGTTGAGATGTTTTCCGATGCTACTCCTCCTGCCACTCGCAGGATCAATGGCTAGCGGTAGCAAAAACGTCAGGTTACTCGCGTAGCGGTCTTCATCGACTCGGTTGATGTCACGGACAAGCAATTCGGCCAAGTGCTGAACATTTTCCGGTTCGATACCTTCAGTCTCGCGAATTATGGACGACACAAAGCGAGCCACGTTTTCTGATGTTATTCCACTTGTGACCAATGGATTCATCATACTGGACTAAATGTTTCGCTATGCGTTAGCGGCAATTATTAGTCTGGGCAACACGGGACTTACCACAACAGGACCATCGAAGCCATGTCCAGGAGTACCGTGTGGAACATATGTGCAGTTCTCAAGCTCGATTAGATGCTTGCGCATGTACTCATGTCCCCAGGTCTTGTCTCCAGTGAGGTTGGCGATATAGTCCCACTCGTTATCGGGTGCCCATGCGAAGTTCATGGCATTGACTTGCGAGCTACCGCCAAGTGTAGCACCTCGAGGGTAGAGGATACCCAGACTACGATTTTACGGCGCGTCAGCCACAAACGGAGGAAATCCATGGGAAAGAAAGTATACATACGGAGTTGCATCTGCGGGAGGTTCTAGACCTGAGTAGTACGATCCATTGCTCCTTAGATACGCGTACTTTGGATCACGTCGGGCCTGAGTCTCGTTCGCAAAATGCTCGACAAAGAAGCTCCATGAATGAGGAGGAGATTCAGCAGCAACCGAGTTCCTTTGACCCTTATTAGCATGGTGATGGAACTCGGAATGTAAACCTACAAAGATGGGATTTCCTCAACAAATGCAGTTGTGCCGTCGCCTCCCGCTTCGATAAGAAACACAGAGTATCCACTTGTGGCTAGATTGGCACTTTTTGGTTGGTCAGTATGAAAGATGCAGTAAAACTTCCTGAACAAGCTTAGTGACCTACGCGAGGGATCCTCCACCAGGCCCTGAACCGATGATCACGTAATCGTACTCGACACTATCCGTGTTTACGGCAATCGCACAAACTGCAAGAGCAGTGATAGAAAACCATATCAGAACCATTGTCGACGCGAAGCTAGAGACCAGAGATACGGCCCTCTAGCAGAAAGGAAAAGATAGAGAATGATAGAAAAGTGTGAATGAAGTGCTCAAAAATTGACCTGTGATGATGACCTTCTTCCAATGCATCTCTTGACTTAAGTACTTTGATTCTTTCTTCTCCAGAGACGCCATCCGGCAACACGCAACAATCATTCTTCGTGGCTGTACAGCCTCGAGTAGTAAGAACTACAGCCCCACGTAAGATCGGGTGCTCCTTGAAGACAACAAAGTGGCATCTCGACGTCGTCAGCGCGCGGTGGTGAAGAGCTGAGCAGCAATTCACGTTGAAGCCATATGTCATACCTATTGTGCACAGCTCCGCCTTGTTATTCTTTGCAAGGCGCAATCCTATACATAGTCCATAAAAACACTACCAACGCAGATTGTGCCACTGCCACTCCCACTTGAGATGCAAAAGGCTAAGCGAGGCTTGGCAGCTTCCTGAAACGGACAGCAGTGTGGGCGTTCCTTTGCTGCCAAATTGTCTCCTGCAGGGTAACGCACCCACACGCCTCATCTTACTTGCGTCACCCCTCACCCAACCGTGAGGCGTTATCTTGCGCGTGCTACATCGCCAAGCCATCTTAGGCATCCACATATGTATTAATTACCGGCAGGCGCATCGACCTTGGCCCTTGGGTTCGAACTAAAAGAGCGCCCTGGGTCGGAAACGGATAGCAATTTGGACCAGAGTACGAACACCTCGACATGACATCACAACATGTACAATTTGACTTTATCATTTCCGACCCTGTGTCGAACCCTAAGCCTGGAAAAAGCTTACAGATCAGGAGCCGATGTATGTTGGGCAGGAATAAGCGCGAAGGCTCGAGGAGAACGCAGCGGGAGAAGAGAAAGATCGCGAATGAAATGATACCAAGTGTTCCGTCAAAAAGAACACCCCGTCATTCGACTAACCTCCCTCCAAAGCCTTCGATCAAGGATCTCGTGCCAATCCGCTTTGCTGGGCGCGGAATTGATCCAGAGGCCGAACTACTTCTTGCTGATGCATTCGCATTTAACTTTCTCGCCAACGACGTTACACCTCTGGAACGCTGTACCAATCTCGATTGCCTTGAATCGGCATGTTTCTCCTGGCTTTTTACCGACACAGCTTTCCTACATTCCATGCTGTGCACGAGCTATGCCATCAAAGACTTCAAGTCTCCCCCGTCCAAGGGCGGTCCGGGCGTTCAAACGACATTCCATCTCCAGGCAACCCTGTCATTGTTACGCGTCAAAATGCAGAAGGCGTTCGCACACCAAGACGAATCTGTCCTACGGGTTATCATAAACCTCACGCTATTAGCTATTGGGTTTGGAGACTGGGTCACAGCAGCCACACACCTTGAAGGCCTGCGTGGAATTGTGCAGCTTAGGGGTGACGCGGCGTTCCTCGAAGAGAGGCCAACCCTGCATTTCAAGCTCGATCGGATTGACCTTGCATGGTCCCTCGCCTCTGGCCGAAAACCTTACTTCATGCAGCCTATAAAGTCATGGGACTGCCGCATACGATGTCCATACCCGACTCCACCTCCAAATCTCTACCAACCATCGGCAGCCTGGGACTATCGGATTTTGAATGTCTTCAAAGATTTTCAAAACCTTACATTGATGATTAATCGTAACCGCCTCAAGTTTGTTATAAACAACCCAGCGGTCTGCCAAGCCGACCTTACTTCCCTCCAAACACGTCTGATATGCCTTGCGGATGTTGTTACGCAGCCAATTGAGGAACTGGTCCGTCTGGCTATGTTAGCCATGTTGACTACCACATTTCGACTCCCAGGACGTAGGATACCGTATGCCTGGGTGGTTGAGCAGCTGAGAACAATGTGCATCACTGCGGGTAGCGAAATAAGACAAGACAAGAGTCTACTTCTCTGGGTTTTGCTCACCACTTCGATTACAGTAGCTAGGACACACGATACCTGGATACGAGATGCATTGAAAATGGCTGCAGCTGGACTTGAATGGAAAGATGTCCTAGCGCATGTCTCGAGAGTAATGTGGATTGAGATTGTACATAATAAGCCAGGTCAGAAGGCATACGACCGACTTAGTCAGGCAAAGTCGAGCCCTTGGCACACTAGCTAAGTATGTTCGTCCCGTGACAGAATAATGTATAGTAAGCGTATATCCAACAAAAATGAAGTAAAAGCCTTGACTATCTATTGTGACCGCACACTGTTGATGCGCAAGGATGGCGGTTGACAAATATGCTCCCATTAGTAGCTATTAACAGATTCAGAGAGGAAAAGGGGTCGTTAAGCGAACGCTAAATATCCTTAGCACCAAACTAACGGTTACCAAAGCGACCTACGTTAACTTAAGAGTAACCCTGCGCGGATACATAAGCAATGTACTATTAGCGGGGCGACCGATCGCCTAACTTGTGGATTTACGCTCGCCGCTAGATTTATCATGCTAAACTAGTTAGACAGTTGATCTCTCCTAGTCGTTTTTCCAAAGTCTACTTGTAGCTATTTTCCCCCTTATAGTAAGCTTTAGTTGTACAAAGTACGGCTTTGTAAGTCACCAATTTGCAAAAGGACACGTATGTAGTGTCAGCAGGAACAGATAAGGCAACTTCGCCATCACGATACGTGTCGCTAAGCTAACAATCACAACTGGAAATGAGACTGTCTTGCTGGCAGTGCGCCCAGCGGGTGCGCCTTGAGGTGCGCAGTCTGCAGATGCTATGTATGTTGGGGGGCCAAATTTCTGGGGCCAAACTCAGCTGAGTTCTGCGGCATGCCGATGGCAAAGTCGATGGGTATTGAGGTGCAGTACATCGGTTCATTATTGGACGCGAGTGCATCGTCGCCCTTTCAGATGCGTTGAAGCCTAGGAGGACTACACTTGGCCTGGTGGTAGCCTGGTTTCTGTGTCACCTCAGTCGGAGTTCGATTTTGATGTTTCACCGTGTGAGGCTGTGCAGTATCTATTCCTTCAACATGCGGTCTCGCTTGAACCCCTCTCTTATTGGCTAAGATACTTGCTATCTCTCCTTCAGCCTCCAAGCCCTCCGGTAGCATGCATGTATTCTTTCGAATTTGTTTCCTATTTCTGCTATCACCGCTCCTCCTTTCGTATTATCTGTCTTGATCTCAGCTGTGGCATAAATGCACTGCGGTTACTAAGTAAGTAGATAACAAATGCTCAGCCTCAACTATCATGCATAAATGGAGGTATATCCAACCAAGCCAGATCTAAGGCCCAAGTCCGTCTTACAACAGAGTGACGAAATAACTTGTTGGTTACTCTTGGAAAAAATTTGAATCTTTTACCTTTACTATCCGTCCTACACATTTCTCGACTTATGTAAGGATCTCTTCATCCAAAGCACCAAAAATGCCTTTTAATTTCACGGAATATGATGGAAGATGCTCCCAAATGTCACTAGAGGAGCTGCGACTGGAATGGAATCACTACACACGCCTTATCACCGGCTCGGCGACTTCAACGACCATATCCGGACTTGCAGCACCTTTCACCGGGGGCATCAGTTTGGTCGGGGTTATGATTGGATATACAGGCATTCACAACGCTCGAAAGAAACGTGCCATCATCGACTGCCATCTTGCTCGTTACGAGGAGCAGCACAAAACTCGTGTGCGAGACGTCATAGGATCAATGGCCTTCAGCGGCGCTCTGGGAATGGCAACGCTCGGTGTCGGATCGATGGGCGCTGATGTAGCGCTGACAGAAGGCATACTTCATGGAGTCTTGGATTCGACAGATGGGACGGAAGTAAAAGTTGCCACTCACGTTGTTGCGGATGGACTGGGTCTGGCTATTGAGCATAAACATCATGAGGAGTTGAAGGCGGAAGCAGAGAAGAATGCCTAGTTTTAGAAGACTGATAATTGAATAGAAAGCGCTGCTTAATTTGTGTTAGAATGTTAATGCTAGATCATCTTCGCTATATCCGGTTACAAGGCCTACACTGCGAAACTAGAACTAATCGCGCAAGGTCCACTTTAAACGAGACAGGGGTGAGCGTGGTACAACAGTTCGCACACTGTCCTCAAACCATAAGCCAGTTGTGCAAGCGAGTGTACATATGGCAACCTGAAGATGAGCCTATATATGACGTACATTGTACGCACAGACGATATACCCCGCAGTCGAAGTAGCTGAATGTGTGCAGGCCTCAGAGGCGACCCATACTACGCTTTACACCACTAGTGGTGTAGTTATCTGTGAACACTATCTCTACACTCTATGTCCTTCATTTCCTTCGAAGAATGGCCCGAATCACAGATTTGTCCAACGAAATCCTCCTTGATGTCATCTTCCATCTCACCACAAGCGATGACTCCGACGTTAGAGCGTTATTTCACCTATGCCGTACGTCACGCAGGCTCTGTGGCGTTGCACAGGCAGCACTGTACAGTTGTGTCCGAATAGTCGAGTCAGCAACAGATCCTCTGCTTCATCTCAAGCTTTTCCTTCGGACCATAATAGAACGTCCGTCACTCGCTCAAAAGACTAAAGAATTTGCTTTATACAATGACCGGGGATTGCGATATGAGTGGCCTGCTCTTGAGCAAGATGCAGTCTTTATGGAGCTATCGGCACTGATCGGAGGATATCCCTCTGAGATTGAACCTGAGCTGTGTTACTACCCGCTTGCTGTTCAGGTTCTGGCTCGGTTACCAAATCTGCAACACATCCACTTCACAGCTCAAATCGAAGCACCACGAGCTTTGATGCATCGTATCTATGAGATGCAGATTGATTGTTCGATCTTGTCCAAATTGAAGACTTTTCATTTGTGAGTTGCTCTTCTGCTTTACCCAAATCTAAGCAAGATAGATCATCGATTCGATTTTTGCTCTTGCGAGCTTTAAATAAATGTGGTTAACCTTAGATATCTAGGCATAAACAGTACGAGGACGGCCCACTCAATATAAAGGATTACATACCTCTAATGCAGTTCCCATCGTTCGAAAAGTTCTTCTCGGAGAGCGATGTGCCAAACACCCCGGGTGGATCGTGCGCAGTCAATACCTTGACACACATGACTACGGAATTGCTTTGGTGTCTAGGACCATTATCCACCATGAAAGCGCTACTGCGGACATGTCCCCGTTTGACCGTGTTCAAACTCATCATACCCGACGGAACCCGCTATAGATGGCTGTGGGATGTGGGCTATCAACCCTTAGTCACGCCACGGGATCTTGTCAAGGCATTGCTTCAAACGCACAAACAAAGACTGCAGACGCTCCACTTGGACTTTCATGACCATTACAATGTCCTTGATCTAGAACTTCTAGAAGATATAGAGCGTCTAGAAGACTCTGTTTACACATACCCTTCATTCCGTGACTTTGAGAGTCTCACGCACATGGCCATCGAGTTCGAAAAGCTCGTAAGATTCCAAGATCTCCCAACATCGTTAGAACATCTGGACCTGAGCTATTGCCATTTCGCGGACTTAAATCGGGCTTCTCTCAGTAATCTGGTTCAGCTGAAGGGCAAGTGGTGCCCGGCCATCAAATCAGTCGTTGTGCGCGGCTGGGAGACGACCAACGAGGGGATTAATGCAGTGCGAGAACACGCCAGATCTTTAGACGTCTCTGTGCATGTTACTGAAGATGGACGTGCGTTGACCATTTTAAGTGGAGGCTATCATCTAATCATAAAGAGTCTTCTGCGTTGCTAGTTTTGTGGTGTCCCTAAGTGTGGCATCGACCTGTATCTATTCAGGCGCGTGAGCGGCGATTTCACGTCACTTGAAAGTCTTCTCAACGATCGTACGCTAGATCCACTCGAAAATAGAGGGGTTGAAGAAGCAAATCTCAGAAAGCTAAGAGTCAGAATGGCAGATTTCAGGGTTGAAAGGGTTTAGGGAATGGAAAGCAACTGTATGAGGACGGCCAAGATGAGAGACCATGGGCCCGAAATCCACTATATTCGTATCCAGGCCGAAGACAACAAATTAATAAAGGGTAGGCACAGTTTCAAGTACGATTCATGTAAAGCTTTTGCCAAAGCGACGGAAAGTTTTAGGTATCTCGGCTCAAAACAACCAAAGGATCTCGAATTTCAGACACTTCCTAGTGCTTGGACGGCCCACTCTTGCTTTCATCGTCAGCGTCCTGCGGAAATTGTACACCCATAGCTCTCATCATATTTCCAGCTGGCCCGGCCATGCCAGCTTGACCTTTAAACGCCTTCAGCATGTTATCTGCAAGATTGTAGTCTTCATCGAGTAAATCATCATCATCGTCGTCGTCCTCTTCATCCTCTTCGGCACTCTCAATCTCTGAGAGTTTTGCTTTGCCTTTGCCTTTGTCGTTTCCAGGTAAAGCAACATCCGATATTGACTTCTGGTCGGAATTTGGGTTGATGTTCAAAGCGCCGTGGCTGAACAACTCAGCTTCCATCATTTCGCTCAGCTTTCGAATTTCCTCGTCTTCTTCTTTCTCGGCGTCCTGTTCACGCGCTAAAGCACGTGCTTCATCTGTGAGAATAGCTTTTTCCGCTGCAGAGAGCGTCATGAATTTCTCGTAGTACTTCTCGTACTCGGCATACTCGGCATCTGCTGCAGCATCTTCCTCGTCGTCCGTAACCTTCTCTTCGTCTTCCCCTTCTTGTTCTTTCTCGTGGCTGGCTTTTGCCTTTGATTTGTTTCTGGTCTTACTCTCCGCAGTAGAGTCACTGTCTTCAGGGTCATCCCATCCTCTTTCTCCTGCATCTGAATCATTGTCCTCATCCATAGGGTCAAATCCTCCGTCCGCACCTTCCACGCCCGCTTCATTGTCGGCCAGGAAATCATTGAATCGGGCGACCATCTTTTTTAGATTCTCTTGTGCATTCTTGTCACCAAAGCCCTGATTTCCTTTGCTGCCTTTACCCTCCAATTCCCTCTCGAATTCGGCAAAATCAATATTCAACCAGCCTTCATCATCGTCGCATTTTGGCCAGCTAGCAATCTCAGTGTCCGTGGGAAGAGATTCATCTCCATTTTCGAGGTCCTCGAGCAGTATATTAATCTCACGTGTAGATTTGTGTGAGGCATAAATGGAATGCGAAACTAACATCTGCATGCCAGCTGTGATCTTGAGACCAATCTCGACTTTCTCGGTAGCTTTTCCTGATTTTACGAGCTGTTCCAGCGCAGAGTCCCATGGTGCAGGTGGTTCCCAATGCTGTCCAAGTAGCTGCGCATACAGTACTTTCGTAAAACGCACACTAACGTCGGCAAAGTCTTCCGGTGGGAATACAAGAGGTAGCTTTGATTTTTCGGGTTGCAGCAGGCGTATTGAGATGGGGTCGCGGAGGTAGAATGCCTCTACTACTGGGGCAATGTACGATGGATTGAGATGTAGGATGTGGGCAACTTTTCTTGGAAGGGGCACGGTGGCATGATGTTGATTGTCTGCAATGGCGGCGGGATAGCTATTCAATCGATGGAATGCCTCTTTTTCGACCTTGATGTACTGCTGAGGTCGCCCTGGGGTATCACGTATTATTTGTAGAGCTTGGTTCTGGGAGAGTGGTGCAGGGTCCTCCTCCTTGCCCAACGGAATGATTAGCAGTCTGTGACTGTTTATCCATACCCTGTTATCTGCAACTTCTGGAGTGAGCCACTTGGGCAGCGCATTTGCAGCTTCGATGAGTAGGAACTCTCCATCACTATCGTATATGCGTATCCAAGCATCCTTGAATTCTTTGCTTAGCTCACGCAAAAGGTAAACGATCAGCCATTCGTCAGCGATACTATCCCCATAGTTGGTGTGGCCTCGAAGTAGCCATCTCTGTTCTTCGCGGACAAGTTCAAGTTTCAGCGAGTCGCGTTGCCAAATATACTCCTTAAGAAATTTCTTTTCCAGCGTATTCAATGCACGTTGGAATCCCTGCAATCTTTCTCTAATTTGGATGTCGGAGAGTGTAGAGTCTATGATGAAGACGATGTATTCCACAACATCGTCAGGTAGTTTTTTGGGGAAGCCGTCAAATCCCTCGCCAAACCACCTGAGGCCGTCCTGCGGGCCTTCCATGTTGCAGAGGCCTTGTAGTGGTTTTGTCGTATCCTGAACACGGATTTTCGTCGGAAACAAAAGTTGAGTTTTGAGAACGTATCGATTCGGGGAGTTTTCCGTAAGGAGAAAATCACAAATCCCAGCAACGGTTCCTGGGGGCAGCTAGAATAGAGATTTTGGTGCAGGCAGCAAAATCAGAACACGTGACTGGCCGCCACGCGCGTTGCGGATGCAGTCGGGTTTGGCTAGCGGCGGGGGCAGCATCCCTGTCGTGGTCCGAGCGTCCCAAACAAACAACACCACCCAAAGTATCCCCAAGAGACATCCCAAGGAAAGTCAACAATTACTTGACGTGCGCGCGCCAAGCTACCAGCCATTCCTCTCACTCATGCGTCAATAGACAACATACCTACCACCCAACCATGGCGCACCTACTCGATACGCCTCGCACAGAGGTTGGCGACATGACGCGCTTCACTACCAACGAGCCATCTTTTAGCATGGAGGAGACATTCCATGCCCCGACAGACCGCGACAACCTCTTCAAGCAAATGAGCGGCGCCCGCACGCCCCGGGCTCAACTGACTACACGACGCAACCTGAGCGCGAAGAACGAGTTCACACCTATGCTGAAGAGTGCAACCGCGAATCGAACACGCCAGGTCAACGGCCTCTTCGACGGGAAGATCACGACACCCATTGCCATGAAGCCAGGCTTTCAGGTCAGCAACACGCCGCTGCCCGAGGCAAGCATGTTCGACGTGCAATCAAGTTCTTTTGCCGAATCGGTCGATGACCGCACACAGCTGCCCGATCCCAACTCTAGCACCATGAGCACGCCCATGGCGATACCAAGGAGAGCAGAGGGCGAGATGGATGGCGGGAATGGTAACGTGCTCACCCTAAGAGAGCAGGAAGACGTAAGTGAATACAGACGCCTGAGATATCGATAATAAGCCTGTAGTCCAAACCAGCTAACACTACATGTAGCGATTGGCACAGATTGATAAGGAAAACTTCGGCCTGAAGCTTAAGATTCATTTCCTCGAAGAGAACCTAAAGAAGATGGGGCCCGAATTCAACCGTCAAGCCATGGAGGAGAACATCAACCTTAAGTCCGAGAAGGTTACCATGTCGCGCGACCTCAAGAATTACTCGAAAGATCTCAAAGCCGCCGAGACGGAGTTGGACCACTACAAACAGCAACTCCGAGAGTATGCGGAGAAAGTCAAGCGGCGGCACGCCGACGAGGGCATGCGCGAAGAAATGGACGAGCTCCGACGACTGGCCGATGAGCGCGCCGCTGAGATTGAGCGACTAGAAGAGAAGTTGGAAGAGGCAAGGAGCGCGGAAGAAGAGCTGGAGAGAGCCAATGCGGACCTGGAGAACGCACAAGCAGAGGTCGAAAGACGCGATAGGATGTTAGACGAAAACGAGGAGCACATCAAAGATTTGGAAGATCAGCTAGAAAGAGCGAGGGTGTCACAGTCCGGCGATGAAGAGAAGGATCGCCAGCTCAAGGAACAAGCCCAGCGTATCGCTGAACTTGAAGAAGAGATGCGGTCTGTTCAGGATTCCAAGGATACAGTTCAGGCAGAAAAAGACCGCCAACTGGCTGAACAAAAGGAGAAGGTTCAGGACCTAGAGGAACGACTTCGCTCGTTAGAACATGAAAAGGACACTGAAATCAACTCGCTACAGTCAAAGCTGCAATCCGCCACGGATGGAAAGCAACAAGAGATACGTGAGCTTGAGCGAAACCTTGATGAGTTGGAACGCGAGCTGGACGAAGCCGATGAACAAAGACAGCGGGAACTCGATGAGGCCAATGAGCAGAAACAAAGAGAAATCGCCATAGTGGAAGAACGCCTGCGTTCAATGGAGCGCGAGAAGGACAACGAGCTGCGAGAGTTGCAGAGGCGTCTTCAGACTGCTCACAACGAACGGCAAGCAGAAATGGACGCGCTGCATGAACGATTGGAACTCGCGGAATCCCAAGGTGACAACCAAGTACAACTAGCTCAACAATCTGCAAACGATGCCCGGCAGAAAGCATTAGAAGTCGCGCGTGAGAAGGGACTTGAGATTGAGCTGTTGCAATCTCGAGTCGATGCGGCTGAGTCCAGAGCCGACGAACTTGAGGAATTCCGCAAAAAGCACCAAGATGCGATGCAGCAGATCACTCGTTTGCAGCATGACGTGTCGACCTATGAACAGCAACTTCAGCAGTTGCGTCGAGATCTCAGTCAAAAGGACCGCGACTTGGACGGATTGGAAAGACTACGCAGAGAGCGTGATGACGCAACCCAGGAACTCACTGGCCTCCGCGCAAATCTCAACAGCAAGGATGCTCAAGTACAGGCACTTAACAACGCGAGGCAAGAGCGCGATGCTCTCTCCCGTGAGCTTACTACCCTTCGTCGCGAGCGTGACAGCCTGGTCTCTAAAGTCTCGACTAAGGAGGAGCATGTGGAGGCACTGCGGAGAGGCAACAGTGACCGTGACACATTGGTTGCAACTCTTCGCCAAGAACGCAACGACATTGAAAACGAGATGCGCAACCTCAGATCGGCCGTGTCAGGCAAGGATACGCAGATAGAAGCCCTCCAGAGAATCACGCGGGAACGCGACGCAATCTCCCGGGACCTGTCTAGTCTTCAGTCAACACTGCAAGCTCGCGACCGCGATATAACTACTCTGCAGCGAAAGGTCGAAACACAGGAGGCGATGCTTCAAGATCTTAAGCAGCTCAAGAGCGACCTCGGTGACCGAACGAGAGAGTTGGAAACCGCAAGACGAACGATATCTGATCGGGAAGCGGAGCTCGACGCCTTACGAAGCCATGCCGATGAGCCGGATACACAGATTGATGTCATGCAAGACATTGTCCGTAAACGGGACAACGAGCTGGAAGATCTTCGCGAACAGATGGATTTGCAAAAGAGTCAAATCGAAGCTCTCCAACGGCTAGCAGAGGAGCGTCTAGAGGCGCTCGAAGAGCTCAGAGACAGCACCAATCGCGAGAAGGAAGACTATGAAGAAGAGATTGCTGTTCTACAAGACGACGCCGATGAGGTAGCTGAAGAGAAGGCCTCACTCGAGGAAAAGATTGGTGTGCTCGAGTCGATGCTTCGTGAAAAGGAGAGCCAGAGCAATGCATTGCAGTCCGAGACCCGAGCAGCTCAACGCGAACAAAAGCTCAAACTCGAGGACCGGATCCGCGACCTCGAATCGAGAATTCGCGAAAAGGATGCTCAACATCGCACGCTTCTTTCTGAAGCGAAGTCGACTGCACGCGACCAACAGTCATCGCTTGAGCGCCAATTGAAGGACTTGCAGTCACAGCTCCGTGAAAAGGAATCACAGCTGCGTCTGCTTCAAGCGTCGTCAAGAGCGATACAGCAAAAGGCCAACCAAGACGCGGTCGACCTGGACGAGCAAGCCGAAGCTCTTACAAAACGGCATATCAAGGAGATCAACGGTCTTGCCAAGCAGATTCAGTTCCTCCGAGCACGATGCTCACGCGCAGAGGCGTTCCGCGAGGCTCTTGGTTACCAGAAGAGATTTTTCCTGATGCAAATCTCAACTTATAATGAATGGTACGTTTGTCTTGTTTTACATTTTTTTTTTGCACTAGACACGTATGGCTAACGCTTGTACAGCAACCAGCAAGATCTGAATCTCATTTCGCAGATGGGCATTACACCCGACATTACCATCCACGACCGCCGGCCTACGCTCAAATCGGCGGCTCTTGCAGTCATTGCTGCGCTTCGGATGCAAAAGTTTGCAGACGACTGGGCGCAAAATAAAAAAATTCACGAACAGTTGAAGGCCAAGCTGGAGGGAATGAGGAGGAATAGCAGAAGAGGAGTGGGTGTGGGTATGACGCTGGGTGCGAAGAAGAGTATCGGGGGTTCACAGTTGAGGATTGCAAGGTAGAACCTGCAGTATCCTTGAAGTATCCGAGGCTCACAGTCGCGAGGGTATTTCTCAGCCCAGCGTGAAGAGATAAGTGGGGGTATTGTTAGGCATTGCATGGCGTTGGTTGTCATTTGCTCGTCTTTTGGGTCTTCGGTATAGGCTATGAATGGGGAGTTTTCGGCGTTTTACAGTTGTACAGAATGAAGTCA
The DNA here is from genome assembly GCA_026262445.1 of Bipolaris bicolor. NCBI lineage: Eukaryota > Fungi > Ascomycota > Dothideomycetes > Pleosporales > Pleosporaceae > Bipolaris > Bipolaris bicolor. The sequence continues at coordinate 158,854 of JAODYD010000043.1, read as the reverse complement.
CGACTTTCGCACCAGCCACCTAAAATTACTATGACATTATGAAATGGGGGGTATCATGTTGAGTATCCTAACGGTATGTTCTCACTCTGTAGAACAAGAAGTGGCCATTTTGTAACACGTCACCTGTGCCTCGCCGATCCACAAACACCGCACACGCCTGCATCCCCAGCGTTGATGTATTGGCTTCCTTTGCAGGTTGAGCTCTTGCATGCCCAACTATCTACGACAAAGTCCTTCTGAAGCACATGAGCACACGCCATGCATGTAAGGGCTCCGGCATCGTTTTCGAGAGAGCAGATGGGGCACACGAATGAGAAAGAGGGTGATGAACTGCGGGGCTGGCCAGGTGCGGGGCGTGAAGGTTCAGGGTTGCGCGTATTGAGCGTTGTAGATGAGATGCCTGATGATGAAGCACCCTGTGCTGATGTGCTATGGGGTTTGGTTTTAGCGGTCGATGGAGCACTCTTCGTGGTCTGTTTTGATTGTCGCAGGTTGTGTGAGATAGTGTTCGACACCGGCAGCCCGTTAGATCCTTTGCGCGAGGCGGCAAAGCCTTGTATCTCAACCAACTCTCTTTTTGCATCTCCATCTTTGTCGTCATCGTCGTCTTCGCAAACCTTGACGAGCGCGCGGCCTTTATCGTCGAGCATGCTCTTGCCATCCACGTCGATTGCTGCCCCATCTTGGTCACCCTCGATGAACTCATCCTCGGTATCGCTGTCCGACATGGGTTCTTCCTTTTTGACTGTGGCTTCGCCTTTTTTTGTCGTGTCGAAACGTGCTAATGCCGCTGCTGCCCTCAAATCCCGGCCTCGTGCGCTTCCTGCGACTCTGGGTTTGCTCTTTTTCTCTACTCCGTTCTCCAGCTTCACCTTGGTATCTTCATCCGCACCTAGAGCCTGCCCTCCCGCGCCAAATTTCTTGAGAATCCTCCTCTGCTTTCTTTCCGCATATGTCAATGTCGGTTTCTCCTTTGCGCCACGCTTCCTCTTCCCGCCCTTTCGAGCATAAGTACCTCCACAAAGATGTTCAGGGACATCTACATGATCTGTCTCGCTGGCCTGCACTGCGCCAGTGTCAAGCTCCCTGCCCCTACCCCATAGGCCTTCGCCAGTGTAACCTCTCGCCCAGAGTGCCCTTAATTCTACCGCGTATGCATCGCGCACCTTCCAGAAGGCCTTTGAGTGGTTCATCTGCTTACAATGGGCAAGTTCATGCACCATAACCATCTCAATCATTCTCTGGGGTAGCCATCTTCCATTGCGATCCCTCAGCACCAGCTGTATGACCTCGCCCGCATTGAAGTTGCGACCAACAAACTCGTTGTTGTACGGGAACTCCTCAAGCGCCTGAACTAGGATCATCTGTGACTTCATGAAGGGATAACATATCGCTGCGACACGGTTCAGGATGTTCTCGGCAGTAGCAGATGTTGGACCCGGAAGCGTGCGTATGAAGTTAATGTGGGCGTTGGGTCGTTGAGTACGCTCATTGATGCGTTCGAAACCGAGGACCATGACGATCAATATCGTATCCGTATTCCGTAGTCGTAGGTTGTGTATAGTGGTATGGCAGAGGCTACAAGCATAAGAGGTGCAAATACTTGGAGGGATGCTTGCTGGGTGGCGGCTGTTTTTGCGGAGATAATTATGAGAGGCCGGAGTTAATAGACGCCACTACAACGCGCTGCTACACGTTGCGACGCGACTGCACGTGAGCGTTGACATCACCCATCATACACTAGATATTAGACATGAATTCGAGCTTCTTGTGTACACGTACCTTGGAAAAGGAGTTCATTTTCATAGAACCGATTACGAGGCCGTCATTCCGAAAACACTATCGGTATTGGCCATCTTTGACCACATAGTGATGCTCACAGCTCAATTCACACCTTTACCCACCTTGAGACACAGTTGCTCGGAGTGTCAGATCTACTCCCATCTGCTGTTGTTTCCGGATGTTACATTATCTGCCAGTCCATAGAGCTGAGCCATGTTATGCGCTAATGCTGTTGGCGTTGAATGATGAGGCTGAGTTCTTCAGCTTTCTTACGCAGGATCAACCTCGCCGATGCTACACCGAAACCTACGCTGAAGCCGACGCCGGAACCAAAACACAAGATTGCAACAAAAACTTTCGCGATCACAAGTTGTTTATGACGGCGACCTGGATCTACGATGATAGTTTGATAACCGGATGAAAACGGACAACCCAAGTAACAGTGAAATATGTCCTGTTGACCAGATCCGATGGACGACTTCAAAGCCCTCAAATCTACTTGCAGTTTTCCCAACAGCTCGGTCAAAAAGCTGTTTGGCGCCCTAATGAACTAGATTATCCCAGCATCGATCACCAATGTATATATTTCTCTCCACAAGACGCCTTTTTCGCTTCGAAATAAAACTCAAGGGCTACACCCGTACTAAATGACCAAACAACAGATTACACTCTGCTACCAGATCGCCGAGTTTGGTAGTTCAACTTGCGGTGTATGTAAATTTCTTGCCGCTACGGGGACGGGATCTGGGCGGTTGGCGACGCCGGCTTGGGCTAGCTCACGGAGTTGTCTGTATGGGTTTACGAGGGGTTCGGCAACTGCTAGTTTCGGAAAATGCTGATTATATCTTATTTCACTCTCTCGTTCTAGTCCGTCAGTGGCGTTAATCTAGCCGACGACACAGATCGTGATGGGTGGTTACCAAAGCTCACGTGGTGACTTAAAGGCTATCGCATCGATGTCACTTCTTCATGCGACAAAATCATCGTTTTCGAGTCTGCTATGACGTTTCTCTGGACTTTGCTCACACCCATCCGCCATCAATTTCAGGAACGGTTGTAATAGAAAGCCCCTAGAAAGCACACTAATAGCAGTCCCATACTATTGCTGATCCTTAATGCATGACCCCTTGCAAAGCATTTTCCATTGGAGGGATTACTACAGGAAGCAATCCTAGTACACGACAGCCTCACCTGAGATGCGCTTTGCTCAGGAGATGAATACTACAGTATTATTGACAGTAATTAGATTGTATATCACTAATGCAATCTATAGTTCAGCTTGAGCACCACCATAGTCTAGTCAGTGATGGAAGAGTGGGGCGGTACAATCTTCAGGATCTTGGTGCAACTCAGAATGCAACCATCAACAACGAGCTTCCCCATTTGGAAATTAATGAACTTGGAAGGACTACTATTTTCTTGTAGAGATGGAGCATGAGAAGCATGGATGGATACCTGTGACATTGGGTCGAGCTGAAAGAGCCTTCTTAGTGCTTATGTAGCACTATACCGAGCCCCGTATGTCACAATGCAACATTCAGCTGAATGCGCACGCGTGTTTCTTGAAATGCTCCCAGTCACTATAAGAAATCTAAAATGCCATCGACTAAACCGCACAAAACCTTACCTCAACTCCCCTTGACTCAGCATTACCTTCTTTTACAATGTTATTCACTCTAGCACGCTTATCCCTCGCTTTCTCCCTCCTTCTCCACCATGTCTCCGGTGAACCAGGTGTAACGACTCGGTACTGGGACTGTTGCAAACCGTCATGCGCTTGGCCCAAGAAAGCACAAGTGTCGGAGCCCGTTCGTACCTGCAACAAACAAGACCTGTGGCCGAATCCTCTAGACGCAAATGCAGCTTCTGCGTGTGGAAACGGCGAAGCCTACACTTGTAGCAATAACGGGCCGTGGGCCGTGAATGATAACTTGGCTTACGGGTTTGCGGCGGCCAATCTGAAGGGAAGGAACGAGGGGAATTGGTGCTGTGCTTGCTACGAGTAGGTCAAGGAAGAAGCTGGTCGATCGGACTAGAAGCTGATGTAGTTGCAGGCTTACGTTCACCTCGGGTCCCGTCAATGGAAAGAAAATGGTGGTGCAGGTAACAAACACGGGCAGCGACTTGAAGGAGAATCAGTTCGATCTTGCCATTCCCGGCAGTGGAGTAGGCATCTTCCCTGAAGGCTGCGCGAAGCAATTCAACGGCGCCTGGATGGGCAATCAATTCGGGGGTTATTGGGAGAGGGACCAGTGCAACAATCTCCCTGCTGGAGCTTTCCGCGATGGCTGCTTCTGGAGGTTTGACTGGTTCAGGAATGCGGATAATCCCAGTGTGGATTTCAGAGAAGTTAGCTGCCCACAGGCGATGATTGATAGGACACATTGTGGAAGGTGGAGCTAAGAAGGCGGATGTGCTATTGCATGACGGGGTTTTTTTTCGTATCGCACTGTCAGCTCCGGTGGCTCCCTTGCCATGCATACGAAATACTGGCAGTTGTATCGCCCATGCTTACAGCTATACAATCATATTGTGTAATCTCCTTTTAGTCAATTTTAATCCTGGGAGAAACATTACCAGCATTCACAAAAAAGATGGCATGACCTTCGAGAAGTCTGATTTGTAGAAGAATATCAACCTGTGTAAATCGTATGTGTCTCATTTTAGCCTAGCTGAATAAATATCTCAAAGTTCGTGGTGAATTTTCGATGAGCATTTTCGTCGGTTAAATGCAGTCCCAATTTTGGCATTTTGAATGTGGTCGGGTAAGTTCCCAACTTGCCCTTTTACTATTCGCAAATGTTTCCTCTTTTGGGCGACCAGACCTCACTCGTTGAATGCGTACACAAGAGACTACTCGTAGTATTATCTCTAGTTGATCATTTCGTATCTAAGCTTTTCCTTTCGAACCCGCAAGTTTTTATAACGCTTATTCATCAGCGGTGTAATATACACAATAAGCGCAGCCTCACTTTATCCGTTGGACATTACGCTAGAGCTACTAGGTGACAGATTACGTCATAGGGTATACGTCTTAATATTTTACGCGGTGTTTGGAATGACATATTTTCATATTTTTTGGTATTTGAATACTACAGCTGGTTTTTCATAGGAAAAGACATAACAGACGTACCATATATCACTCGAATACAAATCAGAATCTTGAACGGGCATACACGTCATTTCTTAAAGCTATACGACTAAAAGACGGGTTCTAAATACATGGTATCAAGTGATAAAGAAAGGTGGTCATATAACTAAAGTAAATGTTGCCGCGTCCTTGAAACTATCAACCCAGCCAGTAGGGCTATGGGATGACTGCCACAGCATGTCCAGAGTTGCTGACACGGACGCAACAGACTCGAATTGTAGATTTTTGTGAATCGTATCCAGCGTCTCAGAAATATATGTCCTTTGTGACTCATCAAGCGAATGGGCGCCAGCTACATATAGGGGGAAAAGAGCACAGTTTTGGGCCTTTGTCCTCGGGTCCATACCCTGTATACAGTCCAAGCAAGCCTTCACATGCTGCTGCACAAGGAAGTGCTTGGCCGGGATGTTGTGGATAGCACTGTAGAGGTAGATGAGTGCTGCATGTTGAAATGCAATTATCAGTGAAAGTGATGCTTCGACTGTGGATTGGGCTAATGTTTTGGTAGCATGCTCGCTGGTCTGAGGTCCGGTGGAGTTGTCGAGATTTGGATATGTAGGTTGAAGAGCGCGCTCAAAGGCCTGTGCTTGATCCATGCAAAAGTCCGCGCCATTTTGAACTTCATGGCGGTAGAAGCTCATCTCGGCCATGGTGGAGAAGACAGAGCCAAGAGTTCTGCTTCCGGGGACAGTCTCCCACCAGACAGAGCCGGGCTCCATAAAGTTCCAGATTGTAGCTGGGAATGAAGGGGGCCTATCCTGCAGCAAAGCATCGGTTAGGTCGGTAGAAGCCATTTCGGACAAAAGCATCCTAGTAACCCGGTCGGATGAGGTCCATGCTGCTTGAAAGCCGCCAAGGGCGTTGATGATGGCCAATAGTCCTGCAAAGTGGCAGTGGGTGGATGCACCGTCGTTTGTGCAGTTGACATAGCCTTCGAGGAAGTAGAGCAGGAGAACTGCGACGAGGAGGGCAGAGAGAGCACTGCCTTCAGGGACCCCGCCACCCAGATGGGTACGGATGGCGGCCAGACATTGCAAACGCCTTTTGCTTAGACTGGGCTTGGGAGATTCTTTTGTCTGCAGGGCACGGTGCTCTTCGGCAAAGACACATAGGGCCTGGAGGACTGGCTGGGAGCGCAAGGCGAGTGCAACTGGAGGGGGACAGGGCTCAGGAAGAGTGGAGAAGAGAGGCCACAGGCGGGCTCGGAAGTAGTCAATGGCCTTGCGCTCATTCAGAGCCAAGTCGAGGCCGTTGAGCGAGTGCTCTTGAGATAGGCGCGGCTGGGGTTGGGGCACTGGCTTGGCAGGGCGCTTCTTCCAGCGCAGCAGGACTTTGTCATAGCTGCAGTCCTGGGTATCTGAATTGATACAGCGGCGGCAGCATGGCTTCTGGAGGTCACACTTGACGCGCCTCTGCTTGCAGGGCCAGCAGGAGCCCTCGACTGTGCGGCGCCGCTTGGGAAGGCTGCTGCCAGACGAGTCTGGGGGCGACATCAGGGTGCATGACGCGGATGAAATTGTGGCGATGGAACAGTGGGGCGAGGGGATCTCGCTTTGAGCAAAAAAAGGCGCGTTATGGGGTCAAGAGCGTGGAGACGAAATAAAAATGCACGAAAGTTGGCATCGAGTCGCTACATTGGGGTGCAAGTGGCCGGGAATTCGCCTCCGGTTTGCCCACGCCCGCCAAGAAATATCAAACCTCCCGTGCCTCCCCTGAACCACTCCGCGCCCTTTCCTATCCGCACCAGCCACACACCCAAACACCATCAGCCAGTCAGCCAGTCAGCCAGTCAGCCAGTCCCCAGCATGCCCACCCGTCTTTTTTTTCGCTGCGTCTACACACATCTCAGCTATGCTCGTCTTCAATCTCTCCATTGCCTGCGATAAGCAGCAGCAGTGTCAGCAGTACCAGCATCGCCCCTCCGTCCCTACGTTACTATTGGCTGCGTCGTCTTGATTTGTACGCATCAGCCATGCTCTCTACCCCGCCTCCGCTCTCCCGGGCTGACTCTTGGCAATTTGCACCAGACAGCGACTCCAAGACGCTGATAACCATTCCGTACACAATGGGACGCCCCAAGACGTCTGCCCACACCCACTGCCCATCTACCACCCTATCGGCTGCGGTCGTATGCCACCGCATCGCACGTCAAGCCTCATGTCATGTCTGTCCCTCTTGCCCTTTTGGGATTCCGCTGGCGAGCTACACGTGACGTCCACGTGACTGCACATACCCATCCGACCATCGCTAGGCAGAGCGACTAGAAATGCTGGCCGCCGATCCTAGGCCCTCGCCAAAGAAAAGTTCCGATTTGGCATCAAAGGGGCCGAGGCAAAGCATGTGTTCCTCCTATCTATACCGCTCCGGCTCTCCGCCAATCTATAGCCCGACTTCGTTTCCATGTTGGCAGAATGCAATCAACACCATGCGCGCGCGTCTCAAGCAAGACTGTCGCGCAGCACACAGCCAAACCACTCAAGCTACCCAACCCTGTGGGGCTAGCTAGCTCTCAATGGCATTCAGGACATGTGTCCGTGGTTTCAGCATCACCATGTCCAAAGAACAAATCAGTTGCTTGATTCCCATCTCCAGGTCATTACCCCCGTCCGTGCGCGTTTGGCACCAGGCTTTGTTTGTCGGCCTTCTGCCTCAGGTCCCAGATCTGCATGCCAACTGTATTGGGTTCTGACATGCCAAACAAGATGCCTGCCTCGCTGCCAGTTCAGGCATGCTGATGAACGCCACCATGCAATGTCGCGACAACACACGAAACTACTGCAAGCTCTGGACCCTCGACACTGTAGATCGACACTGCGTATCAGGGAGCCAAGAACCGGCCAGCCAGCCGCTAGCGAACCTAGCAATGATCAGTTGTTCATGCTCACGTTTGGTTGACAGCACCTGTACATACTACTCATGTATGCATTGCACAGTAAAAACCATTCTGTTGCTCGGACAATGCGTCCAAGTACAATTGTCTTTGCCATGTTCAACATTTGAAAGCTCTCCATGTCGCCAGGCTATCATTCGACAGGCTTGGCATATCGCTCCTGGTTCTAAATGCTCCTTCACCCGCTATCGCCTCGTGCCAGCGGTCCGGATCCGAATCCGTCCAAACATATTTAGGCTGCGCTCGGACTCACATACCTGCAAGGGCTTGCAGCTGAGAGTTTGTTGGCTGCCTTTCCCCGATATCCTTTTGCCGGAGGCAGTGACTTGTCTCGCGTATGCAGGGATCACTCCTATTTAGTGACTATTTTTGCCATTTCAAGAACGCCTTTGGTTTTTGCTGCCGTGCTAAGCCTGACCAGATACAATGACGCCTTTTGAGCAATGGCACTCCACCCCCGTTGGCACACCAGAGAGACATATAAGGGACCCTCCTACATGTCGTCTCGTATCTGTTCCCTAGCCCGCCAATCTCGTCTTTGATTGCCTGTCTGTTCTGTCGTTCCCTTATTCATCCATCCATATATTTATATTATATACACTTTTCTTCTGTCCACATGGTTTTCAAGGCAGCTCTGACGTTTTCCCTCCTTGGGCTTTCCCTCTTTGCATCAGCAGGGCCCTTACAACAGCGGGAAGCTCTATTGGATATACTTGAAGTCGAGCTTGATAGTAGCTTCAACGAAATTGGTCAACTTGTCCAAGATATCATTGGTGGTAGCAAACCTGCCACCGACAACAATCAGAAACCAAAACCTTCCAAATGTGATCAGAGCAAAGACAAATGCTGCGTGTGTAAGTTGGCCAAAGCATGTGTTTGGTGCAATACAGACTGATAGATACTAGGGTACGACGTTTCCGCAGAGTTGACCAAGCTTTTTGTTGGGAAAGATAGGCAGTGTAACGACAATGCTCGAGCAGCCGTCCGCATGGGTTTCCATGACGCAGGGTCGTGGGACCAGAGCTCCAGCCACGGCGGTGCCGACGGGTCGCTGATTATGGATTTTGGCGAGCAAGACCGTCGCGAAAACAACGGTCTTCAAAGTGTACGCACACTGCTACGAGAGGTGCGAGACAAGTACAAGGTGGGAGCTGCCGATCTTGTGCAATACGCCCATAACCACGCCACTGTCTCCTGTCCAAAAGGACCGCGTGTGCGTACCTTTGTCGGACGATTGGATGCCACCAAGGCCAATCCAAAGGGCCTTTTGCCAGACACTCATGACGACCCTGACAACCTGATTGCTCTATTCAAGAGAAAGGGCATTTCTGAACGCGAGCTGGCAGCTCTGGTGGGTGCTCACGCAACAGCACGCCAGCGCTTCGTCGATACGTCACCAGCAGCGGTCAACAAGCCCCTCGACTCTACTCCTGGTGTGTGGGATGTAGAGTTTTACAATGATACGCTCAACAACCCTGTTGGTGCTACGGCTGAGCAAAAGGTCTTTGTCCTTCCCAGCGACAAAGCGCTGTCCCAACACCCCAAGACTAGTGGCGACTGGCGCAGATTTGTCGGAAACCAGGGCGGGTGGAACGCAGACTATGCCCGAGCTTACATCAAGGTGAGCCTGTTTGGTGTCAAGCAGGAGCAGTTGGCCAAGATGGTGGACTGTACCCAGACGCTGCCTCTTAGCCGCGACATATTCCCATAGATGGGCTTCCAGTGCGCTTGTAAGAATTTGTAATACCCTTACCATGTATAATTTTTGATATTGTTCATAATGTATTCTGGCCTGTGTGGGCACCCAGCGGCTTGGTGTGTAATTCTTGCCTCAGGGGCTCTTGTACAAGTTCTTTTTCTCTCGTGAAGTGACTAGTGTCCAGACCTGCGGCAACCATTGCGACCGGCTCACAAGTCTTACTCCTGATCTTCACTCCCTACTGCGAACAGCCTCCCGCATGATGGCCGTGCGCGCAAAAAGCAGTCAGAAGCAAGGCGCCTAGACTGAGGCAGTGCAGCAGACGCGCCAAAGGGATCAGCGCAGCTTTATGGGCTGCATTATACTTGGCCTCCAGAATACATTCTCAAATCTTGAGCAAGACGCCATGTGATTTTATCAATTGCAGCAGCAGACATAGTCCACTCAATCGAGACTGGCGGGGTGTGTTGCTGAGTCAGCCAATCAGCAGCCAAGGGTCCATGTCAGGCGAGCGATGAGAGAGCTTGCTTGTTTGGAGAGTGCGGAGAGCTCAGCCAAACGTCACCAACCGGGCACACGAGCGATAACCACCACCATCCACCCTGCCCTCTGCACTGTCGCCATATACCCGCATACCAGCCAATTCTAAGTCCAGCCACGACACAACCGAAAAGAGCACAAAAGGAACACAATGGCTGCTCAGCTCCTGAGGCAGGCGGCCCGCGCTGGAGCGGGATGCCGACCTCCCATGATAGCCGCCTCGCGCGCATTCCAGACCAGCGCAGTCCTCAGGCAAGATGCAGTCGCTGCGCCAGTCAAGAAGCCCGTCGGTGCTTTTCGCGGAGGGTAAGTTGCTTCATTGATGTACGGGCGGATCTGGCAAACAAAATGTTGGGCGCCGTGGGAGTGGGGGGAAGAACATTTCAGAGACATTGGGCGGCATGGCGAAAAGCAAGAGACATGGCTAACACGATACAGACTCTTCGGCTTCCTCCTCGGTGCGACCACCTCTGGCGCAGGCATGTACTACTATGTCATTGACGAATACCGCGTTTCCAACCAGCTCCTCACCGAAGACATTTACGTACGTCAGCCCTTTGTTTGGTGCCCTATAAATTCGCAGTTGTTCAGGTCGCGGGCATCTGGGGGACGAGGCAAAGCAATTGGATAGTGGCTGACATGACAACAGGCTCTCCAGTCGGCCGTACAACGGATAGAGGGCTATGTCCGCACCCTCGAGGAGAAGGTCGATGCGAAAAAGCGATAAATACCTTCCTTTTCGACATCCCGAGCGATTGGCGGACACTTGGTCAAATCCAATGGGAGAGAATGCATATGAGAGACAGCGACCGACAAATGGCATAGCACAACGTGGGGGTCAAGCGGGATGCGGCGGATATGTACAATACCACAACAGTCTTTGCTCGCTTCATTTTGAAATTGCAACATTGTGGCAAGTATCTTGCGGTGTATCAAACGGATTTTGTCAATGGAAATGCTAATTACTAATCTGTACAATGGCTGGCAATCGATATATTGACAGCGAAGCGGCTGACGCCTATTTCATATTTCTTCTCTACTCAGTCTCAGCCTCGTCGGAAGCGTTATATGCACGGGACACCGGACTTTCGTTTACCCAAGGCGCGAACAAAGAAAACCATTATATGCAGCTTGCCATGTATTCTTTTCTAGGCCAAAAACAATAGGCGAATCCGATACTGCCCGTATGTGTGTAGATGATCAGTAATACGGACGGAAACGCCCGGTCTCAATACCTCTTGCCACGAAGCTCAATATGTATGACATGCGAATCTTTAAGCCAAGCAGAGAAAAGAGTATTACCTTCATGACTAAAGTTTCCAAGGATGACTAGTCACCAGAGACCTTAACAAACACTATTCAATGTCCAAATCTGGCGGGCCAAAACACCATTCATGGTTCACCAAACACCCTAGACTCGATCATATAATCTGCACTTTCAACCTCCACCGACTGCGCAGAAGCATAAGTAATCGTATGCTCAAACATGATCCTAACCCTCTCCCACCGTGAACAGCATTCCATCACCTTCCCTCAAAACCTCCTCTTGTGCACCACCCATAGCTTTCCCCAGCTACATACCAAGCAACCCCGTAACATTTCAATCACCACGGCATAATGCGTCCACCCCCCGCCCATACATCTCCCTGCGCTTCTCATGCGACACCTATACAATCTTTGCAAGTCGGTTCCCTGATCCCGTCTTTAAATCAACAGTGTACACCTACACCGTATGACGAAGTCCTTGATCATTGGGTATCACTACACTCGTCACATGCAAGAGAAAGAAAAGTTCATAGATTACAAGACCATGTTCATTTCCTATTGAGGAAGGGAGAATCTTCGATTGCGATGCACATAGGCAAGATGAGAGGGATAAGATTCGCGTGTGTAGAGTGTATATAGATTCAACGTCCGCCAGCCCCTGCGAGAAGTAAAGTGTCTAGATACTGACTACGTATATCTATGCCTGAGGAGAGTAAAGTTGAAAGTACATGTTTTCCTGCCGATGCGCTATACATTTTGGCCCACAAACTAAATCAAAGACAAAAGAAAAAAAAATAAAAGTTCCATCGAGAAGAGTGCTGCAAATTTGTGTTGCTTGAACAGGTGACTGCTGATTGCGAGAGTAGTAAGTAGTAGTAGACTTGGCTGCACCTCTCATCACGTATGCCTAGGCGTAAGCTTGACATCCAGCTTGCCGACAGTCACAGTGAAGCAGTCGCGCGTCTTGTTTCTAACCGCGCTTCCATCTTCGCCATCTGCAAACTCAAACTCAAACGAGCGTACCAGGTTCGCGACGGCGGAGCGCATTTCAATCATAGCCAGCTTCTGTCCGATGCAGTTGTAGGGCCCGGTGCTGAAGGGGAGAAACGTGCGCTTGTCCATGAACAAGTTGGAGCTTTCGGAGAACCAGCGTTCCGGGATGAATTCGAGAGGCTTCTCCCAGTAGCGTGGGTCGCGTTGGATGGTGTAGGTTGGTACCTGTACGATGACCTTTCCGGGAATGTAAGTTCCATCGGGGAGGGTAAGTCCCTTGCGGGGTGTTTCGCGCAAAAGGCCAGAGGGGACCGCCGGGTGAAGTCGTAGAGTTTCCTGGATGACACCGTCGAGATATTCGCATTCTGCAAGGTCGTTGACGTCGAGATGAGCTTTTCCGGGGCTGATGGCATCAATCTCCTCACGGAGTTTGGCTTGAATGTCTTGCTTGGAACAGAGTTCACAGACGAGGAAGGACAGTGTTGCCGCTGTCGTGTCGCTGTCATGAATGTCAGTACCGATACCCGGAGTTATTTTCCCCAACCGAGCACAATGTAATCGCGTATGTATACAGCAAGTCTTTTGATGCCCAGTTGGGAGATTGGGATTTGGGTCACCACATACCTGCCAGCTACGATCAAAAGTCGAGAATCAGTGATCATGTCACGTGTGACCTGATCGTCACCTTCCTTCAACAGTGATGCGAAAACGTCTTTCTCTTTTGGTGTAACCTAGTCTTTGTTAGACACCTTCAAACCACTGGGAGAAATATTTGCCTCCTTACCTTGATGCGCTCCTCGAGTACCTTGCGACTCCATTCCAAGTGGTCAACTAGCGGCTTAGCACCAGTACTAGTCCTCAATGCAAGTACCAACGCCCAAGGGATATGGCTACCAAAGCTGAGCGGCACCGTGCTGTCATGAAGTAACTTGATAATCTCATCTTCTTTACCCTTTTCAAGCATACCAAAGCTGCGGTTGAATCCTACGTCGCCCATAACATCGAAGCTGTAAAAGTTGAGCCAATTGGTGATTCTTACTGGGCCTTTGGAGGATTCCTCTTTAAGTCTTGATATCAGAGTAAGAGCATGTCGATTAAGGCGAGGCTCGTAGTCGCGCAAAGCCTTTGCGTTGAAAGCGTGGTCCCAGATCTTGCGCCGCTGACGGTGTTCCATCTTGTCCTGTGTTGTCTGCAGCGAATCTCCAGAGGCTTCCCTACTGATTCCATAGAAGGATTCAGCCTTGACACATTTGGACGTGGGACCATGGATGAGTGGAACGGCATCAGCGGAGTAGACAGTAACCTCTCTTGGACCAGTCCGAATCACGTCTGACTTATACTTATGGTAGAGTTCCTCCTGCCACTCAAAATATCGGGTTCCAGTACGGAAGACGCCGGTATAGACTCCATATGCCTTGGAGAGCCGCGCTGCAAAAGGACCTGGGAACTGGGGCCTGTTAGTGCCAAGACGGAGAACCAGAATGGAAAGACGATGTTCAAAAAGGAAAAAGAAACATTTGACTCTTGCGTACAGACATACCTTTCGAAGACGATGGAAGAATCCACGATATATCAAGATGCTAGTAGTCAGAACGCCAAAGTATACTGATGCTACTGTGGTCGTGATCTTGATTGTGGCCGCTATACTCCCGGCATGCTGACCAGTCGTGAATATGATAGCTGCAAGGCCCGCAAAGGCTAGAACCCACCCGCGTAAGACCAAGTAGAATTCGATGGTGAAGTCAAAGATATGAAGAAGATAGTGTGTGACCAGTGCGAGGTAAACAATGACTGGTTTGCTCTGCAGAAGGTCGCCAAGAGCGCTGAAAGTAGATGACATGGTCACCATGATGGAGAGAAACTGAGATGGTGAATAGATATGATGGAAACCTAGCCACGGCGTGGGCAACAATAAGACGGATTAGATGGTCTTCACCGGATCGATTTCATCCGATTATTGGAATTGTGAGGCTGCAGAGTATTGAGAGACAGAGTAGGCGAGGCTCTCAGGTCTTATAAAGATATAGCATGATACAGCACGACTTGTGCCTTCAGCTCGGTCCAGGTGAAAGACGGTAACTGCTAGTTGGTCGCTGTTGCGTGAACATACAGCGGTATTTGCAAGAATTTTGTTGTAGTACAAGGGCCCACTCACGCATCGGACTTACTCGTCCCCCCTTACTCGTCCTATATTGCATACGACAGTCACGAGATATTTCTGGCATGTCTCAGGACTCCCTGTGGCTATCAGTGGCCCACACCAACCACCAGGGATCACACAGTAGAGAGAAACAGCAACGACCCCTCATCAAAAAACTTGATACGCTTCGGGCCTCGGTAACCCACTTTTAGCAGTGTATTTGTTTCCAAAAAGCGGAATGGCGTAGCTAGAAGAGTAAATATCAAGCTTTTTTATGAGGGGGTGGCGCAGGCGTCCCCCAATCCTCCTTAATGTATCCGATCCCGTTAACATGGCAATTGTCCGTTCTCCGTTCTCGAACTGCGGCGGAAGACCAAGAGTTTGTATTTGCGCCGGTAGTACTATACGGCTGTGACACAGGCTAGGCTCGGGAGTAAGTGAGACCTAAGCATACTGTTTATGGTTTAGCTGCCGTTGAGCACCTACATTCTGTTGCGTACTACGATGTATTTTTCTCCAATAAATGAGGGATAAACATAGCCGAAAAAAGAGCCTGGACATTATTTTGAAGTAAGCGGCTCTACAAACCAAACGTGCCAATAACCGAAACAGTACCCATCCAATCACAGTAGCCCTATAGACAACCGGAAACTTCAAAAATACGTCGCATATGTTGCCGCCATGCCTTAGTCAACTTTTCCTCGCTTGACTGCAGCTTTCCACTGTATGTGTTGTTTTTGTTTTTGTTGTTGTTGTCGCCG
This sequence comes from Bipolaris bicolor, assembly GCA_026262445.1. Taxonomy (NCBI): domain Eukaryota; kingdom Fungi; phylum Ascomycota; class Dothideomycetes; order Pleosporales; family Pleosporaceae; genus Bipolaris; species Bipolaris bicolor. The sequence goes on along the minus strand of JAODYD010000043.1, from coordinate 143,632 downwards.
TCGTCGTGTTTGCTGTCATCGTTATGAAGCAGGTCGTTTCGGGACAGCTCGCAATAGATGGACGTTCTTTCCTGCGTGATGACCTGATAATTGATCCTAAAGTCAAACCTTGGCATGCAGAAGCAGTCGGACCGACCGTGTCGCCGGAAGCCTTTTGGTGCGAGCATTTGCTGCCTCATGAGAGACATCGTGTCTGCCATCCTGCAGATTTCCGGCCGATCGAGACTCCAATATATTTCCAAGCACTCGAGGTTCTCCACTTTGAACAATGGTTGGACCCAGGGAGCCACCCATGGGCGCGAAGCAGTCGTCCGTTGCGCCTCCCACTTGATACAATCTGTAGGGGAGGGGAACACAGGCCTATAGAACTGATGTAAACTGTCGATAACAAGGGTAAGTTTCCGCAACTGCATGCGTGGGCTCGAGAGCAAGGTACAGAGATTGGTAAAGTCGTTGTAAGCATACCGCAGTACAACCGAGTCTGTGGATCTGGCGACTATGGGATAATGGGCTTCAGTCGTGCCTCTCAAATTTGTCCCCTCTCCCAAGGTAATTTGCATGGATGAGATAAGCTTGAGCGACTTGGCGGGCCGATCGCACAGGAACGCGAATGCCGTTGGGATACCCTCTACTGTCTTGAAACCAAATACATTCTTGGCGTAAAAGATGTCTCTGGCTTCGTGGTAAATTTGCTGGCAGGTTTGCAGCAAATGGATGCCGATTCGTTCACCAAATGGGAGACTGGATTGGCGTGTGATTTGATACGTCATTTGAACATGGCTTGGAGGGAGTTCAGGATCATCTTTGAAGGATGGTAGACCAATATCAAATCGTGGTATTGGCCAAACGCGGCGGTGGGAACGTATGTGTGTCAAGGGATACGACTGCCTAAGTTGTCTATAAAATTCGGGGCATTGCTTTGCCGTGGTTTCAGGAACGGTGGCCGCTGCTCGTTCGATGAGTATGATGTCGCGCACCAGTACATATTCATAAATGAGGTCTCGAATCTCTCGTGGAACTTGAAGGAGTCGCGAAGTCATTGTGTGATGGCTTTTGGGTTTCGCAATGCTCTACACAGTGCTTAGTACAATGGCGGCGTGGAGAGTTGTTCCATGCAGAGTGGTGACGTTATCGGTCTGATAGAGTATAGTTTGACAAGTGGGTGCACTAACTAGCGTGAATCACCACTTCTCCTCTCGGCGGACCAAAATGTCCGGATCAAAACCATCCCCACTAAAATAGTTATACGCCGGCAGTCTACAATTATACAGTCCTTCCTTGTCGTATTGTAACAAAACGCTAAGGCTCCGACATATGGAGTCTATTTTTCTTGTATGCTTAAGTAGTGGTAGAGGCGGCTAACTTTCAATTTCGGCTGTGTTTTAATAGGTGTCGTTGATCTTAATCTAGTACTTGGCATTTTGACGTACCGAGGGTCACCTACCGTATTGATGATTGTACGTCCGTGCTCGGCACTTAGTGGCTGTGCGTATACTTAGGGCTTCAAACAGTATGATAAAATTAAATTCTTCTGGCAATGGTTGAACATGATGTCGAGTGCGTCTAGGCTTGTAGGTTGCTTTGAGCCATGTGCTCTCCTCTCCATTCCATCTCAAGCAGGTGCTGGCATCTACACTCTAATATTTCCTGTGTTTTGGTGGGACAGTTATTACTCTCAATTCTCAGTCTATAACCAAGTACCCACTAGAAATATTCTTCTTCTGAACCCAACCCCAAATTCACACATGAATTCATATACAGCATGCTCAATATCCCAACAACCCTTACAATCTCTCTGATTCACACGTGACATTCACTCAAGACCAATCCCTCATCATACAACCCCCAAAGCATCCATAAGCCAACGCAGCTTTAGCTTACAACAGCAAAGATGTTCATACAATTCCAACACCTAGTATCACACCCAGAATCACTACACAAAGCCCCTCCGCGGGTATAAATGACGTCAGATATAAAAACCTCTCCAAAAGCCGTTCAGCCTAATAATAATAACATCCATATCCATATCTCCCCGAAACCGCTCCATCCGCCATGCTTCTCCCCATCTCTCATTGCCCAAAATGACCACCCCAACCCCAACTCTACCCCCCTTCCCCATCCTCATCTTCACAAAAACAACTTCCTACCGCCACACCTCCATCCCCTCCGGCCTCGCTTTCTTCCAGCGTCTCGCAACCCACCACGCATCCCTCTCCATAACCACAACCGAAGACTCGACCATCTTCACTCCCCCAACCCTCCGCCCTTACCGTGCCATTGTCCTCCTGCAAACTCTCGGTCCCGCCCTCCTTTCCGCCAGCCAACTCTCCGCGTTCAGAGACTGGGTGCAGCGCGGTGGCGGCGTGGTAGCTATCCACGGTGCGGCGGCGGGGATGCCCGAGGATAGCTGGTGGGGAAACATGATCGGCGCGAAGTTTCTCTCGCATCCGGATCCAGAAGTTGGATCGCTGGTCTTGGATTCTGACAAAGCGAACGAGCATTTTATACTGAGTGGGTGTGGCGGTAGGCAAGGGTGGAAGGACGAGTGGTATAATTTCCATGAGCATCCGAGGGAGAATGCGGGGTTGGAGGTTTTGCTGAGGGGGGATACGAAGACATTTTCGGGAGGGATGCATGGGGAAGATCATCCGTTGGTGTGGTGTCAGGAATTTGAGGGGGGCAGGGTGTTTTTCGCGGCGTTGGGGCATTTTGATGAGGCGTATGAGGATGAGTGGTTTAGTGGCATGGTGGAGAGGGGGCTATTTTGGGTTGCGAGGCGGGAAGAGGAGTTGAAGAAGTAAGGATGTTGAAGAGAAAGATGCAACGAGACTTCGTTGTTTGCTTTGGTCGAACCGTATCGATCGAACTTTACACCGAAATTCAAAAGACGCATACATACGCTTTCAAGAAACATTTTGTTCCAACGCCAAACTGTACGCTACCAAAAGAAAAGCCCGTATATCCAAGGACACAGTATTTTTGGGTTCCCATCTGAATGGTGAGTTGGATGTCCAATTCTATTCTTTTTCTTTTTCCTTCTCATCTTTCTTTTCCTCTTCCTTATCCTCCTCCATTTCCTTTTCAGGTTTAGGATTGAGATCCCAATCAATGCCCCCGTCCTTTCCATATCTCTGAACAAGCCATTGATTGCATTTAGTGAAATGTCCACAGTCAAACTACCTGTCGTTAGCACAGTCATCATCTTGTGGTATCACTAGGTGCAAAACTTACGAATCCTCTCGCTGCACTCAGCGGGCTGGGGTGAACACTCTTGAGAACAAGATGCTTGTCCACTGGGATGCCCTTTGTCCTCTGTTGGGCCGGAGTGCCCCAGGCCAAGAAGACGACACCGTTGGTTCGCACCTTTGCCACGGTGTCAATCACTTTTTGCATGAGCAATTCCCAGCCTTTGCCAGAATGCGAGTTTGCTTCGCCTCTGCGAACAGTCAAGCATGTGTTGATGAGCAACACGCCCCGCTCGGCCCAAGGAATCAGCAGTCCACCCTTGTTTGGCGGCGGCTGGTAGTCTGGGTATTCCTTCTTGAGGGCTTTGTAGATGTTCTGGAGCGAGGGCGGGGCGGGGTTCGGTGGACGGATGGAGAAGCAGAGGCCGTGGGCTTGGTTGGGGCCGTGATAAGGGTCCTGGCCTGTGATGACTACCTTGACCGTGTTAAGCGGTGTATGTCGCGACCTATACTTGACTGTCAGTATGTGGAGCTTGAACACTGGGGTTATCGAAGGATTGGTAGACGCACCATGAGTAAACATCTTTCATTGGGGGATAAACCGTCTTGCCACTCGCCAGCTCCTGTTTAAGGAAACGCTTCAGTTGCAGAAACTGGGGCGTTACAAGTACATCCTTCAGATGCGGGAGCCAGCTCTCGTGCATGGTATCGAGCTCAAGCTGCAGAAGATCCTTTTGCTCATCGGTGAGTTTGGCAACCCAGGCATCTTTGTCAAACTTTGCAGCTGCAGCCGTCTGCTTGGGGGGTGCATTGGGGTCGGTTTTGGGCGGGCCGAAGAAGGCAGTAATGCTACCGTTCTGCTTGGTCTTCTTGGACGCGTCGGTAGCTGCAGCGGCGGCTTTGCGTTTTAGACTCATTGCTGATGTATGACTTGATTTGGGCTATGTGTAATGTATCACGAGAGTAAAGGGGCGTAGATTGGCATGTAAGCATCCCAATCAACTTACTCCCCAGCCGCAGATAGGCAGTCGCGTAACCCTGGGTGACGTCGAAGACTCGACTGCGGCTCTGATTGGCCGTCGCGAGACACGTGGGCACGTGAGTGCGCGAGACGCGTCGGCGTGCAGAGAGCAATGACATCACAGCTCAGCTCACCACCATCGCATGGGACAGGCGTCAAGTCTACGCCAGGCTGCCATCAAGCCACGGCTGCAAGCAAAGAGAGAGCCTGTTTCTGGGCAAGTATGTGCTAGTGCCGGCATAGCCAATGGTAGGGAGGGCTACCGCTTTGGGCCCTCTCACCTGTGCCTACAAACCTGCTACCCGCAATTGTGACGTGATGCTGTGTGGGGAAAGCAATCAGACGGGCGTTTGAAGCATCAAAAGCAACAGAAACAAACAGGTACCAGTGTCTATATATCACCTTCTTCTCTGATCCATCTCTCTCACTTCTCACACCATTCCCGCCCGTCAGTTCAGACTCCAACTTCAACCACACCTTCACAACATCTTCGAAAATGGCCTCTTCCAACCCCGCAAACTTCGCCAACCTGCCCAAGGACGAGCTTAGGGAGATTGCTGCCAAGGGCGGCCATGCCTCTCACGGCTCCAGCCACACCGACGTATGCCACTTCTGAGCCCCTGTCGGTCGTTGATGTTCCATTCACTAACTGCTCCTCCAGTCCTCCTCCAACGACCACCCTGGCCGCAACCCCGACGGCACCTTCACAAAGGGCTCCGAGGTCGCCAAGGAGTTGGGTGCACAGGGCGGCCATGCCTCTCATGGCTCCGACGACTCTGGTTCCCACGCTCACAAGGACGCTGGTGTAAGTTAGCAGAGAATCACGGCAGGGCTTCTTGACTAACTGCCTCGTAGCGCAACCCCGATGGAACCTTCAAGAAGGGCAGCGAGCTTGCTTCCGAGTTGGGAGCCCAGGGTGGACATGCCTCGCACTAGAGTCCTATATGTCTGCCACTCAGCACTATGATTGCGAGCCTCCATTTACCCGCAATCTCAAATGCATGAATGACTACGAAATTATGATGATAGCATGAATCAAATCCACTTCACAAAGACTTGCATACTTTTTGCGTCACAACCAGTGTCATGAGCAGCACATCGCTCTGCCCTCATATTTTTCGTCTTGGGAAAACAAATTCAAAAAACAGCACACTTTCGTCATTTTCTATCATCGCACGTCATGCCTACTAACCTTCCCATCGTCCCCTCTGCTCAACCACTTCTTCCCCTTGCACTGCTCTCACCCCACATGTTGTACTCCACCTCCCCTCTAACCAGAATAGCCAAGAGCATCCAGCTCCTTCTTGATCTGAACCTCGGTGCTAATCTTCTTGATCTGAGTGTCTTCAAGCTTCTCTCCGCCTGCTTGCCTCATCTTCAGCTCTTCAATGGCACGCATCTTCTTGAGCAAGCCGCGAATCTTCTTGTCTTGAGGGCCGCCATCTCCGGGGCTAGTGACAGTGAGGTCAGGCGGAGGGGCATGGCCTTCCGTCTTGATTGGAGGAGCGTGGCCAGCACCCTGCTGACCGGGGTTCTGTCGGCGATTGCCCTCTTGCCTGGCCTGACGGTTGGGGCTGTTGCCATAATTGCGGGCTTGGCTAGCGCTCCTTCCGTGTTGCTCATATCCGCTCTTGCTGCGGCTGCGTTGGCGACGCTCTGGGCTACGACCGTCAGTGGCTCCATTAGAACCATTGGCACCGTCCACACCCAGACCAGCAGCCTTGTCAGCGGCTTCACGCGCCTTTTTAGCTTCGCGCTTCTTCTTGTTCTTCAAAGCGGCCTTGGAAAGCTCTCCGTCGCCATCCTGAGCACCGGTAAGACTGACGCCACCACCGGGGGCAGCACCGGGAGGAAGAGACTCGGCGGTGTCTGCACCAGGCACCTCGCGACGACGCGGCTTGCCGAATCCGTTGGCAAATCCAACGTTTGTCGACGAAACGCCAGTGTTGTGGAAGGCTGCGCCTCCCTCGTCCTCGCGCTTGAAGTGCAATGGAGTGGCTGTTCCACGCGCGCCAGGAGGACGGTAGGCACCAGCAGGCTTCGAGGGTGTCTTTTGAGTGCTGAGGTACGCCAGCGCTGACGAGTGCGGCGTCGGGACAGCAGTCAGGGGGTCCACCAACGGGTACATCGACGTCGGCTGAGGTCGCCAAACAACATGATACAGCTCCGTCATGTCCTCATTGTACATGAGGCCGCCGCTGACATGGTAAATGCGAATGCCATTGTCAACCCGCAGACGCGGGCTGGTGGTTGCAGTAAGGATATGCTGACCGTCCGGACTCCACTCGCAGTATGTGCAGTTGGATGTCTTGACGTGGCACACCTTGGCGAAATTCTTCTCTAAATCATAAATATCCATGTCTCCAGCAAGATTGCCGAAACCAGCGACAATGACAAAACGACCGTGGGGGCTGAACAGAATAGTGTTGCGTGGGCCCAAATCAAAGCTGTGCTGTGGGACTGCCCGCTGGTTGAAAATAGTCGTCTTTGCAGGCATGTAGCCGTAGGTAACACCAAACTCTTTCGAGTTGGGCGACCACGAGACATCATGAATAGGTCCCTCTTTATCCAACTGGATGCGCGAATCGAACGTGCCGTTGGCACTAAGAATATACATGTTCGTCTCTCCGTAGTAGCTCTTGTTGGTCTTGTCAACCTCAGTCTGGGCCAGCACAATCAGGCTGGTACCGAGGTCGTTCCACTTAAGCTGAACCTTGTCACCCTTGAAGAAGGTCTTTTGCGATACAGGCTGGCTGAATTGAGGTACTGCAAACACCTTGACGGCAGCGGGCATGCCCTTGCGCTCCGGCACAAAAACAGCAACTGAATGGTTCTTGCCGGGCGACAGGGCCATTTCCGTTACTCCCTCGACACGGAGCTTGTTCCAGGGGTTACGCAGATCACTCGACTGGAAGAACTGCACCTCGTTTGTCACAACGCGGGCGCAGAACTTCTCATCCGATGTGTATTGCAGGTTCCAGCCATTCTGGTTCTTCTGAACGTATTCGCCAATCACTGCCCGCGATCCGTCATCTTCGGCTTCGTCGGAGAGCGTCTTCCAAACCCGGAGGTTCTTTGTCGCATTTCCATCCTCGTCCTTGGAAGGCCGCTGCCATGTTATAAGGTAGGTGCCCAATGGAGAAAAGCCGAGCTCGTAGACGTTCGGTGTGGGGAGTGTGGTAACAATTCGGCCGACGGAAGCATCAATTACAGAGACCCTATGAAGGTTAGTCTATCTGTGCAGTCTAGATAGCCGCACACAAGCGCACAGATGTGGATTTGAAGGATGACGAATTGTTGGCGTTTCGAGAGACTCCTCAATCGCTTTTCCATCATGTCATCTTCAATCCTCAATTCTGGTGTGCTCGTCTGCGATGCATGTGATGTCTTGTGGCGCTTACTGGTCAGGTGTAGCCCATGCGAAGTACTTGCTGTCTGGCGAGTAGGCGCAGCAGCGAAGGTTGCCTTCTGGGCGCACGAATCCTGGAAGCGGCTCGTAGACTGGAGCAGCATTGAAGAGCCCGATGCCCTTGGCGGAACGGTCTGTAAGCCAAAAGTGTTAGCGTGTTTCAACAGACAAAGTCTCGCTGCGTTTCTTTTGTTCTTTGGGGCTACGTACAAGCCAACTGTGTGGGAACAGCCATGATAACTAGTCAAAGTCACAGGAAGTCGTCCAAAAGCGGGCGTTGGGCAAGGTGCTGGTGGTCGCGAAGTCTGGCTCAAGGGCTTGAGCTGAGTGTGGTGTGTTGGCGATGTTGGTAAGACTAAGACAGGAACACGTCGGGTGTGGGTATGGGGGTTGAGAAGGTGACGTAGTTTCTGAGGCTCTTGGGGGCCAAGGGCAGACTTTGGGCGCACGCAGCGGCAACGGGTGGATCAAGAAGGAGAAAGGGAACACGCGCCAGAGAATTGAAGGGTGACCGTGTGACGAGCGTAGCTGAAGAGATGGACGACTGTCGAGAAAGAAATCCGTGGGCATGCGCGCTAGTGCTCGGGGAAAATGCGGGCCGTTGGTGGTCCTGCCTGGCTGTGTGACATCAGCCTCGCTGCGCCTTGCCACTCCTGAGGCTGAGGGTATTGATGGATATGAGTCTATCTGCGCTTGTTCAACAGTATAAGGATATTGAAGGGCAAAAGACTATTTTGCCTCTAAACTCCATTTCGTCGTGTCTGCAGCAAACGAAGCGAGGTGCCATGATCTGCGTTCAGCTTCACAGCTGGCTGGGCCAGACTGCCATACTAGCACACTGCTCCTGCATGGAATTAACTTGCTTGACAAATGTCCACATCGATCGGGCAGCAAATCACCAGACACTCGGATTCACACCCACAGCAAAAAGCAATATGTGGGTGTGGCGTCTGCACCGTCAATTATCACATGCAGATGCTCAAAGGTACCTGACCTGGGCTTATCGTTATCGCTTCAGTAGCGCCCTTTGACAAGCTCCCGCACGCGATCTCCATCCCAACTCCACCGACCCATCGCAGCAGCAGCTGTCTGCCGCTCTTTGAGCGCCCCGCTGTCAGGATGCCTCCCTCAATGCCTGCCCCGTCCATTCGCATACCGATAGAGCTGCTCACTCCTACAGCCTTTGCGCAGTTTGGTACTGTCATCGAGAATCCGTCAACATCGCCGTCAGCAAAGCTACCCATCCCAAACCGCGTACAGGCGCCCGAAGCAGTGTCCGCCAATCAGGGCTCTGCGACAAAGTACCTCGATGTCACCCACATGTCGAATCTGTATACCCTTGCGCCCAGCAAAAAGCCGGCTCGAGCCGTCATGAACATGTTTGTTTGCTCACCGCGCAACCTGCGCCCGCACGAGCCGAGCATGAGCATGCCGAGCTCCTGGGGCGACTTGGACCTGGATGAGGACGAGGACGGAAATGACGACTGCCTCAAGCAGCTATTGGATGTCTCTATCCTCGAGCGACACCCTTTTACCACACAAACGTTTATACCCATGGGTTTGGCGCAACACGACAAGCACACACAGTACCTTGTCATAGTTGCACCAACCCTCCCTGCGAGTGCGTCCAAGTATCGGACAGACAGGGCCCCGCCATATCCTGCGCCAGTCATGAAGGGAAATGGGAGTGTGTTCGACATATTCGGGCGAGGAAAACCAAGTCCCGAGGACGAGGGGACGTCCGCGCAAAGTCACTTTTCGCATCTGCATCCGTCTGCGCGACCCAAGGGACCCGGCCTCCCAGATCTCAAGAATGTTCGCGCCTTTGTTGCGACTGGAGCTCAAGCTGTGACTTATGGCGCCGGGACGTGGCACGCACCTATGGTAGTCATTGGAGATCGGCCAATCGACTTTGTAGTGGTACAGTTCGCCAACGATGTAGGTAACGAAGACTACCAAGAGATATTACTGAAGCCAGGTGAGACCGCTACAGAAGGTGTCGTGGTCACTGTCGACACCAATGCAGCAGGCACCGTACAAGTCCAGGCTGGCGTTGGTTCTGTCAAAGCAAAGTTGTGATGTATTCAGGTAGTCGATGTGGTGTTTTCTTACCAGTAATGAGGGATCAGTTTTCTCCGCGGGCTCTAATGATTCATTTATACCCGAAACCGAATGGGAAAAGCGCAATTGATGAAAATTCCACATGTCATTTTGTCACAGGTCGCACAATCTTGGGGCTAGTCTCATAGGTTTGGACGTACATGCAAAACTCGCACTGTGTTAGCTACTCCGGAAGAAGTGTCTTTTCTCGTCCACTGGGCTATCCATCTCGCTTACTATCTTGTAATCAGGCCACCAACCTACCCTACCCACTCATATCATGCAGGCACATATGCTTGGAGTTAGAATCAGGCAGATCTATGAATACGGCCCCATTATCAGCCTTACTTATTGGCTAAATTGCTCCGAGCTCGCATGGGGATTATCATAAACGGCTCCAGCCCACCAAGTCTGGCCTATCTTCGTCTTCACTATCCCACAACACAACAATGGAAGAAGTAGACGTGATAGTCATCGGCGCAAGCATCAATGGCATCACAGCCGCGCATACCTACCATCGCTTGCATCCCTCTGCTAAACTCCTCATCCTCGACTCTGCGCCCTCCATCGGCGGACCATGGGCCCCGGAGCGCGTTTTCCCAGGCCTAAAAACCAACAATCTATGGGGCATGTACGAGCATCCTGATTTTCCCATGGATCAAAAGCGCTTCGGTGTGAAGCAAGGGGCGCATATTGATGCGCCTAAAATGTACGAGTACCTATGTGCGTTTGCAGAGTGGGCAGATATCAACCAATTTATCCGTCTGAATACGAGCGTCGATGTACTCGAGCAAGAGCAAGGCGACGAAGAAAAGAGTTGGATATTGCATTGCGTGTCGTCAACGTCGGCCGAAAAGAAAGAGACGGTGATACGAACCCAAAAAGTCATTGTAGCAACGGGAAATACGAGCAAGCCTTCGCTCCCAACATACCCTACATCGCCGACTTTCTCCTCGCCCGTCGTGCACACTCGGGATTTCCCAGCTCACTTTGCGGAAATCGTGAGACCGCAGACGCACACTGTGGTTGTGGGGTCCGGGAAATCAGCTTGGGATGTAGCCTACGCGTGTGCGACGCAGCCTTCTTCCTCAGCAACGCTCTTGATCCGACCAGATGGGAATGGCCCCGTGTGGATGACACCCAGCCATGTGACGCCATTTGGAATGTGGTTGGAGAAACTAGTGCACACGCGGTTCTTCGGCTTCATGTCGCCTTGTCCGTGGGCAACGACAACGGGGGTAGAAGGCTGGCTGCGCTGGTTTTTGCACAAGACGTGGTTCGGCAGGAGGATCGTAGCGGGGTTTTGGCATGTACTTAGTGAAGACGCAGTTTCACTCAATAAACTCGACGCCCATCCCGAGACGAAGAAGCTGCGGCCCTGGAGAAGCGCCTTTGAAGTCGGAAACGCATTATCCATTCACAACTACCCCACCAGCTTCTTCGACCTCGTCCGCAACGGAAAAATCAACATCGTATTCGACGACATCGCCGCTCTAAAGGACACCAACACCATCCACCTCAAATCCGGCACCACTCTCACTGCCAACGCCCTCGTCTGCGCCACAGGCTGGCAAAAAGCCCACACCTTCCGCTTCAAACCCACCTCTCTCGAACACGACCTCGGCCTGCCATGCCCTCCCACCCCCTCAGACCACCCCTTAATCACCGCATCGGAAACAACTCTCTTCACCGACTTCCCCTACCTAACCCAACGAAACGTAGATAGACCAGGCCACCCCGACCCCTTGCTGCGTTCTACACCGCAACCCCGTACCGTAAACACGCAACCATACCGTCTCTACCGCTTCATCGCGCCACCGCGTTCCCTTGCCCACCCCACCATCGCCTTCGCAGGCGCCGTCCACTGCCTCGGCACCTTTCCCTGCGCCTACATCCAATCCCTCTGGATCACTTCCTTCCTCGACGGCACACTTGCGTCCGCGCCTTCACCCGCCGAGCAAGATCGCGTGTTGAAAGAGGTGTATCGGAATAGTCAGTACGGTGTGTATCGAGGCGCGATGAGTTATGGGTACATTTTGCCGGATCTAGTGTTTGATACTTTGCCCTATTTTGATGTTTTGCTCGCGGATTTGGGGTTGGTGGCGAGGAGGAAGGGAGGCGGGATTCGGGAGTGGGTGGAAGGGTATGGGCCCGAGGATTATCGGGGGTTATTGGAGGAGGTGGAGGTGAGGAGGAGGAGGCGGGGGGAGGGTGTATGAGTGTATATTTTCTTTTAGTTAATGGATGACTACATTACTTTAAATTTGAGCCAATGTGATTGCTAGGTCAATCCCGTGTGGGTGGTGGAGTTTGCTTTTCCTGCTCGCTTGAAAGACATCGTGGGTTGAGGAAGTAATCATGTGCACACAATTTTGTTTCAAAGTAGCGAAAATCGTTTGTATGTGTGTAGGACTTGTTGACCGTGATACCACCAGGCAACCAATTCCCCTCGCACGATGTAACTATTCCTAGAAACCATTACGCAATTTCATGAAAATCCCTATTGTCGGAATCACCGCTTCGTTCACACTGCTAACGCCTCCTTCTCCGCAAGCCTCCTCAGAACCATCCAGTGCACTAAATCTCTTGCCGCAAGTGCATCCTCAAAGCTATCATGCCCCTTGTTGCCCTGCGTCTGAATGTCCCTGTTGATATATTTCTTCATCAACGTCTTGAGCGCCAAGTCGCCGGTTCCTTTGGTTCTCTTCTGCTTTGGCTGAGATGCTATTTGTGGAGATAGTTCTAGGTCTTGGATCTGCTCAGCTAGATCATCTGGTGAGGTTTTTGTAGTTGCTGCGGCTGCAGCTGCAGCCGCTTCCACCGCCTCCTTGTCGGCCTTTTTCTTTGCTTGCACAATCCTGTGTTCAACCATGTACGAGTCAATCACAGTTGGATGGATCCACTTCAGCGCTCTCAGGTCATTGTTCAGACCATGACCGACCAGCGCAGTATGTGGGCCGACAAATCTCCATAGTGCTTCTCTCGCGCCGGCTTTGCCCCTCAAAGTAGTCTTTTTCCTCTTAGCTTCATTCAGCTGCAGAAATGTGACCCCAGAGAACTTTGTGTTGAGGTGTAGCATATGCTGGTCGGGCTGAACAAGGTTGTTGATGAGGACTTCGCCAGTCAGGTAATCAATGGCGGTCAGGCGAATGAGTTCACTATCTCCCGAGATGGCGGTTCCCATTTCGCAGTCAATGGCGACGGCAGCGCGGAATGCTAGGCCTTTTGGGTGGCATGCCGGCGTATAGTGGTACTGGTGTACACGGACGAGTTCGCCAGGCGCATAGTTGCGTAATTCATGTACATGGCTGTGGACGCAGGGCTTGGCTTCATATACAGGGACATCACAACAAGTGAAGCACTGGATGCAATTAGTGACGAGCTCCATCTCTTTGCCGATGATGTGTTTACCCTTGTAGCCCGTTCCATGGTCCCTGGGTGGTAGCTGCACTCTACTGCGCATTCTGTTGAATCATATCTACCTTTTCCCTTTGGTATTAGGATTGTGGGGAATGGGTCCCAGGACCTCTCTGGTGGGGGCGGAATTGGGTTGGCGCGGCGTAATTTTTGCTGCCTTCTTAGATCCTTTGTGAGATTGAACATTGCTGGCATTCGATTAGCAGCGTCAGTGCATACCTCGGGTAACACAAAGGTGAGGTTTCTGGCACGTACTCTGGTTGCAGTCTTTGCATCTGGCTTTTCCTTTGAGGTCCGCCATTGTAAGCGGCTCCATAACGAAGCCGTGTTTTCTCATCGTCTCTTCAGATTCCAGGAGGCTGAACAACTCAGCCGGGTAGTCGTCACCCGGTGGGCACTCTAATGGCAAAGCTGGAGGCCCTTCATATGGTTCCGGAGGAGGCGGGCCAGATGGGCGTTGTTGATGATTGTGGGCCATGGTGATGATTCTTGCGCTGCAGCCTTGCTGTCAGAATCAAGGCAAGAGACACGGGACTCTTATAGGTAAACTCGCTTGGGCGTGCTAGTGGTGCGCAGGAGGCGTTAATGTTAGTGGTAGATCGCCCTTTGGTAGGAATGTGTAAACGTCACACGTGACACAAAAGCAGTTAGTTGGGCAATGATCAACCCCAGGGATTACACCCTGACAGAGCCTTGCCACTAAGCAGGAAGTGATGCGAACGAACACTAGGGACAAATAATAGTGGTCGGTGCAAGGAAGGGTGTCTTTGAGAGTGAGAATCTCGGCAAGGCTGAGGAATGAAGGATGAGGTCTCATTAGTGAAGGCGCTAGGCTACCCCAGCCTGTCTCACCTGATTAGCGCTTCAGCCCAACGTCCAACAGCTGAGGACGATGGAGCAAAGCAGTCGGTTTGCCCGTCTTCTACAATTGCCAGCAAATCCTCAAAATCACTTGGCCACGACACCTTGGCGTAGGCACGGTCCTTTTCTGGGTAGTATTCTCTCCTTCCATTTCAGGAAAAAAAACAACGGTTGCATATTCCACATGGCATCCATGATGCACTTCCTTTTTGTCCGAAAAAAGAACATATATACGTTTCTCCGTGCCAATTGAAAATGCACGCTATGCACTTTCGAAAACACACCAGGAGTATCCTATTAATAATCATTCAACATCGAGAATCAAAAAAGTTCGTTAGCTCGTCATCTAAATCTTCAACTCATCAAGCTTAGCCTCCAGCTCACAGACCTCCTGCTTCGCTTTGGTGCCCTTCCTCTCCCTATACTCCTTGGCCACAGCTTCCATGACCTTGCCCATCTGCGTATCCTTACCCTCTGCCTCGAGCTCCTTTTTAACCCTCGCAAAGTTTGCCTTGACAAAGACTTGGTACTCGCTCTTCTCCCTCTTGCCGTCTTGGCCTCCAGCTGCTGCACCGGCGCCAGCACCACGAGGCTTGGGTTTGGTCTGCGCAAGCCTTCCCTTGCACTTTCCGCATGAGTGACGTGTTGGGTCTACAGATTTTGAGTGGCGCTTGAACTCGTAGCCGCACGCAATGCACTCCCAGACGTACTTGTATTCAATCTGGTACGAGTGCTTAGTCGTGACTTCTACACCCTTGCTCGCCCCGAATGCGGCAGTTGCCTTACGGCCCCATGACTTGAACTCCGCTCCATGAGGATTGTTGCGCACTTCGCTAATCATGAAGGTGGTCAAATGGCAAAATTCATGCGCTAGTACGTTGTAGAGACGTTCTTCGTCGTCAATGACCTTCTCTGCAAGCTCGATCGAGCAGTGGTGTCGGATCTCAGTGCGGGTGTCTGTCGATAGCGGGCCAGTGCGGATGCGAATCTGCTCTCTACGCCAATTCGCTCGGCCGGCTGTTGTCTTGAGTGTCTTGGACCAGACTAATTTTATGCCGCCTGTCGATTTCGACAGTTCCTGGATGCGACCTGAAGCAATGGTGGTGTCGAGCTCTACCAAGAACGCTTCTGCAATGCTATGCTTCATCTCGGAAAACGCCTTGCGCTGTTCACGAATTTGCTTCACTGTCGGCGGTGCATCGACATCGGACGTCTTTGGCTTGGCTGTGCTACGTTTGGCAGGCTTCTTCTTAGGACTTTCGATGGGGCTCTCGTAGCTTTCATCACTGCTGTCATCCAGAGCAACACCCTCCATCATCTTCACAATATCTTCGCGCCATTTCTGCTTCTTGGGCGAAACAATTGCCTTAGCCGGTGAGTGATGATCATTCCATTCATTAACTGCTGCAGGATTCCAAAACGCATCGAGGCTGGGTCTTCCATCTATATCAGCAGCTTTGGGGATTGCGAGCTTCTTCTTCGAAGGAGAGACAAGTTTGGAAGGACTTGCTGGTGCCAAGGGTGGAGTTCCTGGGCGTTCAATAGGTGGGGCTTTGCAAGGTGAACGCTTTTTCGTAGGTGTTGGTGAGTAGGTAAGGATTGCAAAGGCACCGTTGGATGCAGAACTTGTAGGACGTGATGATGCTGCGAAAGAACTTGACCGTGCGTGGGTGGGATGTTGGAGAATGAAAGAATCTGGGGCCTCAGGTGAGTCGGTCATGTCAATGACGTCCTGGGCCCAATTTGATATTGTGCTGTGTCCTTTGCGATGTGGGGGTCGCATGGAGACCAGGTCAGCTGGTTGTTGGGTAGGTATGGTAACTGGTTTCAGGTCTGGGATCTTGAAGGTTGGCGAACGAAACTCGTTGACTAGCCGTGGAGGGCTGGCTTCACTTTCGTCGTCTTCGCTATCTGAGACTACCCGTCGGGTCTGGGGTTGTCGCCGCCTAGTTTGAGCTGTCATGACGGGTTCTTCGTCTTCATCATCGTCGCTGATTTCGATAACTGGTTCGGCAACCTCTTCTTGCATTTCAACATCCTCTTCGCCGCACAGAATGCTGGTCTCGGCCTCTTCTTCTGCCTGTTCAGCTTCGGCTTCCAACTCCCCTGCCTTCCTCAAGGGACTCTTGCTCCCTGGTCGCCGAGCAGCTTGCTGGACTTCCGCCTCTCCAAGAACATCAATCCTGCTCTTCTGTCCTTGTTTTTTCACCACGCTCCTTGCCAGGCTTGTGGCATACCGTAGTCGGTTCCTCTTCTCCAAGTCTGTATCCATTGTGCCACTGCGCTCTCTCCGCTCTCTTTGCTTTCTTTCAGGACTCGCTAAGCTCTCGTCACTCAGCTTGCGAAGCAGGCGGCTATTGCTCTCGACTGGTCGCAGAACTCGTTGCTTGCGTGGGGACAGTATGTCTTTGGGTAGGGTTGATTTGGCTGTGTGAAACGAATTTTCGATATCTTGCGATAGGCTGGCATCGCGCAATGCGCGCTTTGATGCTTTTGGTACAAGCATCGAGCTATCATCTTCCTCGAATGAAGCGTACCTCAAGGTAGCCTTCCGGGGACTCATTCGTGTCGCGTTCGCCTCAGCTGGGGGCATAAAGATGGTGGGTTCATTTGGACTGGGTTTGCGTAGGCGTGCCATATCTGTGGTATTCAGGTGGCCAATGTTGATAGAGATATCCAAAGTGCTGTGTTTGCAATTGGCTCAAGAATGTTGTTGTCGCATGGGTGGTCGGCTGTTAGAACTCTTGTCGATAATGTTTGTCATTGCCCGTTGTCCCGGCGACTAGCGGGGAACACGGACGCCGCAACCGTCAGACCCCATTTGCGGCACAGGCCCGGAAAGGACTGAGATGGACGTTCAAAGACGACAACACTGAGCAGACCACATTCTAGCACTTTGCTCAAGTCAAAGAATGTTCAGATACTTCTGTAGCGTCAACATCACAATTGCATACACCAGTTGTAACAACAAAAAATCATTCATACATTGCATGCTAACCGTCACAAGTACAAGTAAACCTATCCTCATTGGGCCAAGTAACCCGACAACGAAGGCTCCCAATGCGGCCATTCGTACAGTCGTTCAGCCCTCTCATGGTTATCCATCTTCCTCAGAGGCGGAACTTTTTTGTCCCGCTCGCTAGGCTTTCGGGGGACGTTCCGTCCTGCTGCATTTACATCCCCAGTGGTGATTTTGTGGTGGTCCTGATTTCCATCTGAGCATTTACTGCTGGGAGTTCTTGGCCATGGTGTTAAGAGCGCTACCGTTCTTGAACCACTCAATCTGGCCCTCGTTGAAGGTGTGCGAGAGCTTGACCTCGAAAGGCTTGCTGCCATCGGCAGGGTGGACGGTCATGGTGAGGGGCTTGCCAGGGGCGAGCTCGGTGGAGGCCAAGTCAACACGGTCGTTGGGGCCAATCTTGTCATAGTCGGCAGGGTCAGAGAAGGTAAGAGGAAGCATACCCTGCTTCTTCAAGTTGGTCTCGTGGATACGAGCGAAGGAACGGGTGATGATGGCGGCACCACCCAAGTGCCTGGGCTCAAGGGCAGCGTGCTCACGGGAAGAACCCTCGCCGTAGTTCCAGTCACCAATGACAACCCATGGGATGCCGTTCTTCTTGTAGTCACGGGCAACATCGGGGACCGCGCCGTACTCGCCGGTCAGGGCGTTCTTGACCTTGTTGGCCTCGCCGTTCTCAGCGTTGATGGCACCAATCAACATGTTGTTGGAGATGTTGTCCAAGTGTCCACGGTACTTCAACCAGGGACCAGCCATGGAGATGTGGTCAGTGGTGGTCTTGCCCTGGCACTTGATGAGAATGGGGAGGTTCTTGGCATCCTTTCCGTCCCAAGCAGAGAAGGGAGAAAGGAGCTGGAGACGGTCAGAGGTGGGAGATACGGCAACCTGGACGGAAGCACGGTCCTCGGGGGGAGCCTGGTAGGTGTCCCGGCCGGGGTCGTAACCACTGGTGGGAAGACCCAAACCGGTGGGCTCCTTGAGCTTGAACTCCTTGCCGTCAGCTCCCTTCAGAGAATCTGTGAGCGGGTTGAATTTCAAAGTTCCGGCAATGGTCATGGCGACGACGAGGTCAGGGGAGGTGACGAAGGAGTGGGTGGCGGGGTTGGCGTCGTTGCGGCCAGTGAAGTTACGGTTGTACGAAGAGATGATGGAGTTGGCCTCGCCTAAGGCAAGTTAGCAGATGTGCAGTATAAAATGTGTGCAGTACATACCCTTCTTGACGTCCTTACGGTCCCACTGTGTAACGGTCAGTACACGTTGTACGATGGAAATGCAGGTGAGTAACTTACTTGACCAATACAAGGACCGCAAGCGTTTGCGAGAACCATACCACCAAACTCCTCAAAGGTCTTGAGCTGACCATCGCGCTCAATGGTGGCGCGAATCTGCTCGGAACCAGGGGTGACAGTGAAGAGAGACTTGGCCTTGAGACCGTGGGCCATGGCGTCCTCGGCGATGGAGGCAGCGCGGGTCATGTCTTCGTACGAAGAGTTGGTGCAAGAACCAATGAGACCGACCTTGAGCTCTTCGGGCCACTTGTTGGCCTCGACAGCCTCCTTGAACTTGCTGATGGGTGTAGCTAGATCGGGTGTGAAGGGACCGTTGATGTGAGGCTCAAGCTCGGAAAGGTTGATCTCGATGAGCTGGTCGTATTCGGCACCCTCATCCTCGCGGAGCTCCTTGGCGTAGTCGCGGGCAAAGTCACCAATTTGGCTACGCTTGGTAGCGGCGAGGTAGTCGTACATGCGGTCGTTGAAGGGGAAGACCGAGGTGGTAGCACCAATCTCGGCACCCATGTTACAGATGGTAGCCATGCCAGTGCAGGACAGGCTCTCGGTACCGGGTCCGTGGTATTCGACAATGGCACCGGTTCCACCCTTGACAGTCAGGATACCGGCGACCTTGAGAATAATGTCTGTAGTTGACGTTAGCGCACGTTACCCCACTTGCAGTAAACAGTTGCGAGTACGTACCCTTGGGAGCAGTCCAGCCAGAAAGCTTGCCAGTGAGCTTAACACCAATAACCTTGGGAGCCTTGAGTTCCCAGGGAAGACCGGCCATGACGTCGACAGCGTCAGCACCACCGACACCAATAGCAGCCATACCGAGACCACCAGCGTTGGGAGTGTGAGAGTCAGTACCGATGAGGAGAGCACCAGGGAAAGCGTAATTCTCGAGCACAATCTGGTGGATGATACCAGAGCCGGGCTTCCAGAAACCAATGTTGTACTTTGCGCAAGAGGTGGACAAGAAGTTGTAGACCTCCTTGTTGATCTCGTTGGCGCGGGCCAAATCCTTCTCACCACCGACCTGAGCCTCGATGAGATGGTCGCAGTGGACGGTGGTAGGGGTAGCGACGGAGGGCATTCCAGCCGACATGAACTGGAGGATGGCCATCTGAGCAGTGGCATCCTGGCAAGCTACACGGTCGGGGCGGAGCTTGAGGTAGCTGACACCACGCTCAATGTCTTGACCGTGAGGGTCGTCCAAGTGCGAGTAGAGAATCTTCTCGGCAAAGGTGAGGGGGCGGTTGAGACGAGAGCGGACAATGCCCAGGTTCTCGCTCATCTTCTGGTAGTTGATGTAGTGGCCCTTTTCCCAGTTGGTCATCTCGACCTTGCGGGAGAGGGCAGCATCGCTGACGGTGGCCAATTGCCTGCGCGAAGCAAGGCTCTGGCCCATGCGGCCGAGCCTCGAGAACTTCTGCATGGTGAAGATTGCAGAGGAGGGTGTGGAGGGAGGAGTGATGGAGGGAGCAGAGGAAAAGAAGGCCAGAAAGCTGCCGCAAGTTGGGCGATAACTAATAGCGATCACGAGCAGTGTGATTGGCTCGTTTAGCCCCAGCTGGGTGCGGAATACCTCGGCGCCAGAGCAAAAACAGGACGGCAGCTGCTTTCCCGCTGGGCCGTTTCACGTGCAAGGATGGCGGAGGATGAGGAGGGAATTATGGAGCCTGGAGCGTCTAGTCCTGTGTGCGACTTGATGGTTTATTGGGCCCGCGTTGGTGTGCGGCGACGGCGACGGCGACGGCGACAATGGCAGCGACAAGGAGGGCGTTCACTCAGACGTCATATCCGGCGCCGGCAAAGCGACCCCGCGCCCAATTCTCGCGGCGCTGATTGGCGTCTTGGGACAGCACCACATGAGACGACGGCACAGAGGCAGGCTGGCGCGCGACATTTCCGGGCCAACACTTTCAACCCCAGGCCTGCACACGCAGCAAATTTGGCTTTGGGCGCAGCTGTAGCATTTGCTTGCCCCGCATCCGGCATAGCGCCACAGGACTTTCTGACCTGCAGACTCCCGCACGGGCCCTGCGCCGCTCCAGTCCCCACACGCCCAACTTTGCCCATAGCCGACACGCATTCCCTAACGGATAACCGACGGCCGCGGATAAGCACTGCTCTGCACACAGCATTCCCACCCACAGACACCATGCCAGCCATACGCGGACAGGACTCGAAGAAAAAGACGCGCCGCCACACCCGCGACCTCGACCAGATCCACGCCGACCTGCGCGACGAAAAACACCTCGCCGCCTTCAAGAATGAGAAGCCCATAGAGGACCTGCCCGGCCTGGGCCAGCACTACTGCAAGGAATGCGCAAAGTTTTTTGAGAGCGACGCCAACCTCGGTGCTCACCAGAAGGGCAAGGTGCATAAGCGGAGGTGAGACGCTTTGCTGAATATCCCGATACAGAGACTGACGACTCCAAGGGTCAAGCAATTGCGCGAAGAGCCATATTCGCAAAAAGAAGCAGAGGCCGCCATTGGCCTCACCACCAACAACGGAACCCGCACAACCGCACCCGCAGCGCCCATGGACGTCGATCGGGTCGCATCAGCTTGAGCATAGTCATATCTAGCTCGCCGTGGAAACGGACCAGGTGCAAGGGCACAGGTGGCGGTGGTATACTAGCGATAAAACGCCACGATACCAGGGACATGGGATGCATTGCATGGCGTTCAAAATTGGGAAATGTAATATAGAGGGGATCAAAAGTTTACACGATACCCCAGGTTTCAACAACACGCAAAGTTTCGCACTTGTGTTTGCAATTGCGGCAACTGTAGCGGTACTTGGTGCACGTGAAAGTTTGACTTGAATTTTGTTCCTGCAAAACGCGAAGTCACATGTCCAAAATTTTCTCTGATTTTCGTCCGACCATATCTGAGCTAAAAGTGTGCAACTCAATGGCAAGCCATTGTAAGTGAAGACGCCACGGCCAGGCAGTCCCTGCGTCGACTGTAGGCAGGCAGGCATCCATGTTGGCGTGGTGCCTGAACGCTGCCTGGTTAGTTACCTAATGCAGCCTTGTGCTCCCACCATCACCAACCAGCACCAAACCCTTGACATAAAAAGCGATACATCACAACCCATATGCACAAACACACAAACCCAGATCTCTACGGTTGAGATATCACGAACTTGTCTCGACCCATTACAAAATCCCACCTTGTAGAAAAAAAAAATCAGAAAGAGAAGAGTCATCAAAAAATCACTCCATAACCATCAACAATGGACTTCAAATCTACCCCCCTCTATGGCGGCGCAATAACCGTCGACCTACCCTCTGACTACTCCGACGCCTCGTAAATTCCCCCCTCCCCTTCCCTTCCATAACCCCCTTATACTAACAGTTTCTAAGCCTAATCCGCCAAATCCCCTCACACCAAGAAGTCTACCTCCACAACACAGGCTACACCAGCATCGTCCTCGAAATCCTCGAGTACGTCGACAAGCCATCTGACGAGGAAGCCCTGCAGTATCATTTTGCCGATCTGGTTGATGGCACGGGGGATGCTACGACAATGGTTGCGCAGGGGGGTGCCATTATGCAGCATTTGTACGTATTCTCATTTTCCCAATTCTTGTCAATGTTTCCTTTTCTCTCTTCATGCTCTTGCCATGTAAGAAGGAGAAAAAAAAATTGATCAAAGAAAAGAAAAGAGGGATAAGGCTAACAGAGAGAAAAAAGACCACAAACTCCAATCCTAACCCTAACCTTCATCCAAACCCCCCCTCCTGCCCCCGCAGGAGCACCAGCCCGCAAAACACCAGAATACACATTTATCCAGCTGATCCTTGTGCGACTCAAGGATCAAGGTACAGACGTAAGCACCCCCTCTTTCCTTCCTTCCTTCCTTCCTTCCTTCCTTCTTGGTTCCTACGCTTTTGAAAAGCAAATCATCTAACGTCAAGGATTAAAAAAAAAGATTATGATAACAATTAATTCTCCACACTATCCAGGCGAATATACGCCTGCAGCTTCGCCAAGCAGCGAAACACAGCTTATGACCGAGGCCAAGGGAATCAAAGAGAAGGTGTTGGAGAGTTTTGCCATTAAAGAGTGGGGACTGTTTGAGGGGTGAGTTTGGGTAATGTGGTTGGTGGGTCATCGTGGGTCTATGGGAGAATAGGAGGAAAGGAAATAGGTAAGGAAAGGAAGGGATCATGGGATATGGGCGTAGATAGCTTGAATTAAATTCAATGAATGAATACATAAATAAAGTAAATTTACTTGACACTTGGGATATTTGTCACTGAGAAAACTTTCCAAGTTCACATCAACAGTCACGGATAGTCTGGCATCTCGCTCAACACGAAAGGAAGAAAAATAATGGCATATGGGCATAGCACTATATCCCCCCCCCCCCATCTTACGAGAATCCTTTTCACAGGTACGCCTATCCGTCTATATCCCCCCATTATTCATCACATGTACGCCATGATATCTAGTATAAACAAGCACCCCAGGAGGTAATCCTCACTACCCTCTACCGCCACCACAACTCACTTATACCCATTCGCTCTATTCAACCGCCGCCGCATCTCATCCCCCGCCATCGTTGCCCTGTCATCCAAACCCATCACATCCCCTCTTAATCGTGACTCCTCGCCCATCCCCCCACGTGAGACACCCTTTGGCTGAGCAGCGAGAAAAGGCGAGGGAGGAAGATCCACTAGTTTACCCGTGGGCTGGACATCTTGCATCAAGGCTGGGTCAACTGGCATGTCAAACGTATTCTGTTGCTGCTGCTGCTGCTGCTGCTGCTGAGCGAATTGCTGATATACATGAGCAGGGTGTTGTGGGCTTGCAAGTGGTATCTGAGTAGAAGGCGAGTCAGGACCAGGTGGAGGAGGCTGAGAAGGAGAAAAGATAGTCGGTGGTGTGGGCGTCATGGTCTTTTGGGCAGTACTAAAAGCAGATGCTGATCGTGCTTCTGCGCGTGCCTGATTCTGACCTTGCCGCATGGCTGATAACCCTTTGTTCATCTCGCTACATTCCGGGCAGTTTCTGATGACCTGACTGACAGTCTCTTTGATGCGGACCCAATGGTATAGTTCAGCAATGGCCGCAGTTGTCTTGTTGATCCCGCCGTGCTGCTTATGATGTATTTCCTGGGCAATTTCATACTGCTGCTTTGGATCGGCAATCACCTCCTTGCCCTTGAGCCACAGTTTCTCCGGTTCATCGTCATTAGCCGGTGTCAGCTTGTAGTGGGTCGCTGCACTGCGGAGGCGGCTCTTCTCTGCGCGATCAGCGCCGTTGGGGTATTTCCCGTTTTTGAGATAGAAACGTATCTTGTCAAACCGCTCTTCCGACACAAACTCGTCATCTTGACCCAAGTCTCGTCCATAGATGATGGCATCGACGAGCTCACCAGGATACGACTTGAGATTGCCACACCCCTTTACACGACCGATGCGCTTGAAGCCAAGAGCATCCCATATGCGACAAGAGGCGACGTTGGTCTCGTAAACAAGATTGAAGACGGAATAGGTGTAGCCCTATCGTTATTAGCGCAGGCAGCATGCAGACGGCGCAATTGCGCAAAACATACCAACTTCGGGGCCCAGTCCAGGTACGTCTCACCCATCAGACGTCCGACACCACGATTTCGCGACGCATCTGTAACAAGAAAACCGCCGTTGCAGACATGGCTCGACCGGCCCGGGTAGTTTGGCTTGATGTAGAAGCTTCCGAGACACTCCCGTTCCCAATCGCATCCTCTGCGGGCCATTTCGTGGAGCTGCCGACCATCCTGAATTTCGCCCAAAAGCATAATAGCACCGAAGACCCCGAACCAGTACGGGCCAAAGCTTTCGAGGGGTAATGGTTCGACCATAGGGTACGTGTCGCCTTTTTCAATTTCACGGCCAAGCTGATCGCATAGGTATGCGAGTAGCGTGAGAGGCACTTGGTTGGGCGCAGAAAAAGGTATGATTGTCGCAGTCGTAACACGGTCACGCAGAATGACTTGACATGGCGCAATGCCTACGGGCAGAGGGCTGCCTGGTGGAGGATATGGAATGTCGCCCGAGGTGCGGTATACAACTGGTGCGCTGGGGTCATCCAGCATCGCAGGCATGGCGGGCGGGCGGGTGTGGTGAAGGGCGAGGGCCGTTGGAGCTCCCTGTCGCGCGCAATTAGCATTGTGGGAGGAGGTGAGAGAATCAAGTCCAATCGATGTGGTTGGGCCAGTCGCATCGTATGATGCTGCTATATGAGCGGCATGAGTGGCACATTAGGGCCGTGTTGAGGGAGAAGTTGTCCACACCCACACAATGACGTTGATGGTGTAGGACCTACCTTGCAGTGCCTGACGAGGGGCCCTAAAGATGGCCAAAGGGCAGGATGAGAGATACTGCCGTGATGTGGTGCTCGCGCCGAGTGCCTGACAGACCTGCGCTAGTAGCGCTCCTTGTGGCCAGCCAATCGGGGCCGTCTTGAGTGCAGAGAGCTCTGCATAGAGAGTAGTTACACGGATAGAATCGATTCATTCACGCAAGGCATCACTCACAAAC
Organism: Bipolaris bicolor; assembly: GCA_026262445.1. Lineage (NCBI taxonomy): Eukaryota > Fungi > Ascomycota > Dothideomycetes > Pleosporales > Pleosporaceae > Bipolaris > Bipolaris bicolor. The sequence goes on along the minus strand of JAODYD010000043.1, from coordinate 118,811 downwards.
CAAACAACAGCGGCAATTGTTAGAAAAGCGATTGAATTGCGACATAACGCCCTGCAATGGTATAGCGTTGTCCTACCACCATGAACAATGCGACAACAAAACCAAACAGCCTTGTGGATATCAATGATAATTTATACAAATGAAAGAAAGCAAGATTTAATCTTTCGTTGCGGCGATACACATTCAAAAGGTATTATGTAGAGTAAGAGAAATGCAAACAGCCCTTCGTTCACACGCACGCCCAACGTCTTGATTCTGTATTGATACAATTCCGTCTCCTCAGTGTATCAAACCCTCATCCGACCACTTAGTAGCCAGAGACCATCTGAGAGTACAGGAAGTTACCCGCTTCATCAACATACTCAATGGTCTGTTTGCTGTAGCAGTAGCCAGGCTCTTGCCATGGCAGAGTTGGGTGGGAACCACCGTAGCTGGGGGAGCTGGGGTAGCTGGGATGGCTGGATCCAGGTGCGGTGGGCTTGTTGCCAGGGGTGTTGGGAGATTCGTGACCAGGTCCGGTAGGCTGCGTGTAGCCCGGCTCGCTGATGACTGGGATATCAAGAGGAGTGGGAGTGTAGGTGAAGGGCTTGCCAGCGGGGAGGTGCTCAGTGGCCTTGGGGAGGACAGTGTAAGGGGCGCTCAAGTCAGGAAGCTCGTTCTCAGAGGCGGCAGGCTTGGCCTTGTTGCACTTGACGTTGATGTGGAAGTTGGGGAGGGTCTCAGGGTCGAGCTCGCCGTTGACACCAACAACCTTGTAGTACAGGTTCTCCTTGAGGTAAGCCTCGATGTGCTCAGGAGTGAGAGATTCAAGTTCGCCGGCAGCTTGCTTTCCTTGCAGACAGGTGGTCAAGGGGACAGAGCCTTCGGTCATGACAGGTTGAGAAGAGTTGGAACCACCAGCCATCATACCGCCGATAATACCATAGGAACCAACATAGTTGGAGGCTTGAGTGTAGTCGGTGGATGGGTCGTAAGCAGCCTCGCCATCCTCGCTATTATCGCTACCATCGCCACCGACAGAGATGCCGACGGAGACACCAGCAGTGCCAAGGGAGATGCTAGCAGAGAGGGTCGAGTTGGCCTTGATGGGGTAGGGAGCAGTCGAGTTGGCAGTGGAGTTGTTGCCAGGCTTGCCAACGAAGCAGTGAACAACATAAGATCCCTCAAGCGCGTACTTGTCGGCAGTGACGGAAAGGATGGTGTGGTACTCGCCTTCCTTGATGGGACGGCCAAGGTACTGACCAGTCTCGGAGACATGGCCGTCACGCTTGCTCATGGATCGGCCGTTTGCAGCGTAGAGCGCGTTGATGGAACGGACAACCTGGTCGTAAGAGTTGGAGCTAGTGTCGGGGTAGAAGTATCCAAGAGTGCGGGTCTCGTAGACGTCCTGGGAGGTGTAGTAGTTGCCGGCGGCGTCCTTGGTGAAGGGCTTCAGGGGAGTGTACGCGTTCTTGGGCTCGCCCTGGTTCCACTGGGCCATGGGGCGCATGACGTTACCGTTGGCGACGTAGGTGTTGGGGCTGATGATCTGGAGCATGGCAAGAAGACGGTCAATGTTGCAATGGTGGAGCCAAAAGAGAGGGTCGAAAGAAGCAACATCGAGGTAGGCCATGTGGCCACCACTCTCACCGCCAGAAATGCTGTGGATAAGATCGTGGACAGACTCAATGCTGTCGACGCCGCCACCACTGAGGGCAGTACGGACACCAATAGCAGCAGTGCTGGCAGCGCCCCAGTTGGGCTTGCTGGAGAAGAGAGCAAAGATACGGTCACGAATCGAAAGGCGGGAAGAGGCAAAACGAGCGTTCAACTCGTTGTTGTTGCTGCGAGTAGGATTGGCGACAGGACGGCGAAGCGTGACGGGCCAGCTGTTCCATGGGCCTCCGCCCATCTCAGAGGGAAGCGAGTTGCCGAAGCTGTAGCTGTAGAGAGGGTTGGCGATCCTAACGGAACCTTGGGGCTTCCTGACAGTGATGGTCTGGTCCCGGATGAGGGTTGGGACAGCAGGAGCGCTGCCTGGATCACGGGCGTAGTCAAAGTAGGGCATACGCAGAGTAGAGGCGATTTGTCGGAGACGACCCTGCTGGCTGGCAGGGAACTCCTGAATCACCTCCAGGACAGACTGGTACCAAGCTTGCTGTAGACAAAGTGTCAGTCGTGACAAATTAGATTAGCAGTGAAGAAGACGTACCTCGTAAGCGGCAAGGTAGGGCCTGTGCCATGACCCAAAGAGGGTCATGCCGTGGGGGCAGAAACCAGCGTTGTTGACCAGAGGAGATGGGAAGCTGTTCCAGGTGACAAAGGGGCGACCGTGGACACCGCAGACCTGGTAGTAGGAGAGGACATCACGCTTGTCCTTTGCCATGAACCTCTCCATACCGAGAATGTACAGGTTCCAGGCCTCGGAGTCACGGGCCAAGTCACGGATCTCGAGACGGGCGGCAGCAGAGCTTCCGCCATTGCAGTCTCCATTGGAGGCATATCCGTTGCTGCAGACACCCTTGATGGGAATGGGGCCTCTGGACTGGCGCTTTTGAAGTTCTCCCTCAATTTCCTGGAGGTGGCGCTTGACAAGCTCCTCGGAAGAGTGGCCGCCGAAAGCAGCATGGTTGTGGTGGGCGCCATGCTGGAGTGCAACAGTGAACTGAAGAAGCGACAAGAAGGCAAAGACCATGGACATCATGCCCGCAGGCTTGCTGAAGTTGGCCATGATGAGAAGAAGAGGGTGCTTTTTGAGTGCTTATACGTAAACGACGGAAAGGGCCGAGGGCCAGAACGAGGGACTGGTTTCCCGGGGAGGCGAAGAAACGGGAGCAGGAATTAAAATGGATGAAGCTAATGAGCGTGACGACCGATTGGAAGCGAAGCCAACAGGTCAAAGGGAAAAAGGAAGTTGCTGGTTAGAAACCTCGACGTCGGGAACAACGAGGAATCAGAGATGCGGCGTGGAGGGTAGACAAGGGGCGGGCGTGTGGCAGCATGATATATCGAGGCAGTCTTGTTTTTAGTCCATGCTTAAAAGGGCGAGGGACCCAGCTGTTGGTGGCCCATTTGGACGCCAGGCGCTCGAGGGGAGGGTGGATTCGTCGTATCCGTGGGTCATGACTGAAGGCACGGGCGGTGATTGGCCAGGCCGGAGAATGGAGTGGATTGGGTGCATGGCCCCAGTTGGTCCCGAAACGACACACGACGACCGATCTGCACGGCCTGCCCCTGACTTGGCCGTAAGCGACGAGGCGGCGCGCGCGCCAGGGCCATGGGAGGCCGTTGGCTGCTGGCGACTGGGGACGCAGGGGTTGCGGTGCTGAGATTTGTGTGTGTGTGTGTGTGTGTGTATTATTGTCACGCTGCCGTGGCCCCAAGCGCCCGTCGTCTGATGCCACGAGACGCAGCCGACTGCATGGCTGATGTAATAAGAGGGTTTGGGGTTTCTGTTCGATTGCTAGTAGCACAGTGGCGTCAATGGGGGGATGGACGGACGGACGGATCGAGGTCGAGGTGGAGGAGAGGAGGAATGGGCAGCGGCAGAGGGGCGAGTCAGGCAGGGCGGGCTGCTGCACAGCCACGCCACCACCACGGCCACGACGAGAATGGCAATGGCTCAATTCACCCACTCTGGCACGCCCCCATTGCAGCTCCCGACGCCCGTCCCAATCATGCCTTAGTCATGCACGCCGAATCAAAATCGTTCATCAGTGCACCTCCCCCAGAAGCACATGTCATGCCATGTCCACGCCATACCATTATGCACCCCCTCCTATACTTTACCCATACGATGCTACACTACTTACACTATTCCCTCGCCGCCAGCCGACCATCCAAGTACTCAACTACGGCACTACTACTTTCGCCTTCTTCTCGTTCCCACTCATCTCTCCCATACCCACCTGTCGCTAGTTGCGCCCGTGTTTTCCAGAAACGACCCACGCCCCGTTTCACCATGTTTCTTCCATCTGCCTCCACCCGTCGCCCCCGATACCAACTCCCCTTTGGTCCCTTGTTGCAGTTTCACCAGTGCTATTTTTCGCACATCATCAAGGCTTGGTTTTGTTCAAGCTTTTCGCATCTCCATGTGCCGAGTGCCTCTATCGATATACTTAGTCGTCGCATGCACTCCTCAACAACCATGCCCATCTGCCGCCGCCTTTCCGCATGGTGCCCATGTCTCGATACATGCCATCTGTGTACGATGTACCAAGTACATACTGCGTACATGCACACGTACACACTCTCTCCCCAACTTTGTTCCATCTATGACGCCTGAGGTCCCAGCCCGGCTATCTCGGTCCGCTTACTACCGTTTGCTGCGTGTGCGGTTGGCCAAGTCGTTCAACGCGCGTTGCGCTATGCCGTGACATAAGGTGTTGCGTCGTCTCTGTACGCAGTACCCACTCACAGTGCTATTCCTCATTTACCATCCTTTGCCACGACAGGTCGCCACTGTCTCGACACACCCGCGCCCGCCATGCTCGTTTCCCTCGAGATAGCCATCTACCTACAAGCCACTACTACTATGCTAACCACAGCCTGCGACTTCTACGAGCCCCCTAGAACCCATTTCCCGTCGCCAAAAAACAATCACGTCTAGATCTGCTGCGCCAGTCTTGGACTTTATTGGCCAAGTCTCCAAGAGCAGAAAAAACGTTACCATTCCTGCCGCCATCGCTCCCCCTGGCGCTCCTCAACGGAGACTTTTCTGAGCACTAGAGTTCAGCCCCAGCCTTGTGCAACTCCAACGGCTGTCTTATTCAAGTGAAAACCCCTCCGCCACGACGCTATAGGTAACCCAGACATTATCATCAACTTTGCCTTGCTCCCATGTCACCTTCCTAGCATGGAGTCGACAGATCCTCATATCGGTGCACGGTACCTTTTCTGTTGCCCAGTGCCGCTACGACTATCGCGGATGTCGGGTCTAGTCCCAATATGGACACAGCTCAAGACCACGCACCCTCGGCTCGTCCTCACCTAGCTCCAATTCTTGCGTTTCACATTGCACACACTAACCTCCTAGTCGTCACGCCTACCATGAAATTTACCTATTTTAGCTTCTGACTACAAAACTTTGATGCCACAGGCCCCCCGGCTCTGCTACCTAGCAATAACCATTGCGTGCAGCGAAGCGACGGAGCGGCTTTCCGGGAGGTCGGGTGCGCAGGGGACGACGCCATCTATTTAGCCCATTGCAGATGCGAGCCCGTCGGCAAATGCTTCCCAACCCTCACTCGCTTACTTGTTACTGGACCCCATGTTTTTGAATGCTGGCATGCACGTCAGCTTACGTTCGGTGGTCTGAAACACCTCGTAAAGCCGGCGGGTACTTAGCAAACGCGTGATAGAATTGCGTCTTACGCCCAAGTTGTTGGCTAGTCTAGAACTACGCTAGCCCGTAAACAGCTCTCAGCTCAATATATTATTCCAGCCAAAACGCCTCTGTGTAAATTGTCCCTATACCAGCGTACCGCCAAGTCGACCAATCCACTCATGCCGAGGTGCTCTAGTCTCGCCGTGCAAGTCACACACCTATACGAGAGATAAATCACTGATCTAGGAAGGGGCCTGGACATGCTCCCGATTTAGCATATTGGCTACTGGATGAAGCCGGATACAAGGATGCTGTTACACATTCTCTTGCCGCGTACGGCGTATATAGTCGACCGGTCTAGCCACATCCATGAACCAGACATGTACATGTCCCATAGAACTTCCGCATCCAGCCGAGAAGCCAATCAAAACCTTGATTTCGAGGATATCCTGCGTTCACATCCTAAACGTGGAAAATATTTCACGCAAAAGTTTAGTTCTCTGGTATACCCTTGAACCCCAGCATATTATATCATCGCCATCGTCTCTCTTTCGGCCTGTCGAAAAAAGAAAACAGATACGAACAGAGCCGTACCCCGGTGGGTCCTTTCAAATGAGCTGAGTTCCATTCTCTGAAGCTTGTTCAGCTATCAAACCTAGCTTTAAGCGAAAACATCCACGCGCATACAGATCCATACATGCAAAGATCTACGTACAAAGATCCACATACGCAGATTCGACCATATACATAAGCTCATCCACCCCCATAACCCTAATCTCAGTACCAATCCAGCTCCAACCCACCCAGCTCCAACCCACACACACACACACACACACACCTCACTCCATACTAACCTCCTTCCCCTCCAGCCACACCCACAATCATACCCGCAGCCACCTCCTCTCCCCCTTCTCCCCCGGAAGCCCCCGGGATCCAAGCCACGACACCAGCCAAGGACGGCACGAAGTGCCAAGAGGGGGGTGCCAAGCGGGGGGTGCCAAGCAGTAATAGGGAGAGAGAGAGAGTGACATCGAGATCGTAAGCCTCAGTGACATTCTGACATAATTTATTCATTTTTTTTAATCCAAAAAAAAGAATATCTATACTATGAAATATACACGTAATCTCCAAAGACATGGGAAAACGATGGACTTCAACCTCATTAATTATCCCGAAAAAAAAAAGAAATAGATAGAATGAACGTATATATGCAATAGCATCTCCCCAACCACACGTACCCAGCAACAAAGGAAATTAGTTTCCAAGTGAAAGATGATCTTTTTTTTCAGAAGAGAGATAACAAAATAAAGGCGGAGAAAGAAAGTGGGTATATAACCAATGGACACCAACAGCAACAGCAACATCAAGAACCAAAAAAAAAACATGTCGATGCATATATTTCCCCTTCTTCTCCTCCCCTGCCTTTTCCAAACATCTTGCCTGCGCAAGGAAAAAAAAAAGATAACAACATCTACTGAAAAGCTCCCCTAATCTTCGCATACAGCTCCGTATCCAAAAAGTTATAATTCGGATCCGAAAAGCAAAACGGCGCCCGCAACAAGGTCTCCGCCGTCGGTCGTTCCATGGGATCAATGGTAAAGCAATCGTACATGAAACTTAGACCCTCGACGCCAATCACGCGGCTGACATCTTCGGGGATGGGTGGTGCCTGATTGAGGCTACCGAGCTTGTAAATGGCGCCAATGGCTTCTTCCTTGGACCAAGGACGTTTACCCGCAAACATTTCGAGCACCACACAGCCGAGGGACCAGATGTCCACTTTGGCCGAGTAGCCCTGGCCCTGCGAGCGGATGACTTCGGGCGCCATCCAGAAGACGGAGCCTTGCATGCTATTTGTTACGTCGTTGCCGTAGATGTTGTCCGTCTTCTTGGAAATACCGAAATCAGAGATTTTGCATGTGCCGTCGAGATCGAGGAGAATGTTGTCGGCTTTGAGGTCGCGGTGCAGAATACCTTCGCGATGGAGGTACGAGAGACCCAGTAACGTCTGCCGGGTAAGAGATGAAACAACGCTTTCTTCAAACTTGCCGTGCTTGCGGATGCACGATCCTACCGAGCCACCGGAAATGTACTCAAGGAAAATGGAAATGCTGTATTCCTTGCGTTCGCAACCAAGATACTGCACAATATTGGGATGATCCAAATGTTGCATAGTGTCAATCTCTTGATCCAGACTCTTGACCAGTTCCTTAATCTTGTCCTTGTCCGAGCCGGCTGCTTTGGCATTGACTTCGACTTGCTTAACAGCAATCAGTTCACCAGTCGTGATGTTCATACCCAGGTACACACGACCAAACGTGCCTTTGCCAATCAGCTGTCCCTTCATCCACTTGAACGTTGGCTGGCGCGACGGCATGCTGGATAGATGATCTTGGGGTATCGTCTCCATAACAAGACGTGATCCGCGCTGTGGTCGAACTTGTTCCGTCCTCGCGTTGAACATCTTGGTCGATTTTCTGCGGATTATGTCACCACCATTGCGTAACGTAGCAACGCGTGATGGCCCTGGTCCGGCGGGTACATGGCCTGGCAAGTGTCTGTTCTCTAGTGGCTGATACTGCGACTTGACGACTTCACGAATAGACTTTGTGCGTCCCAAGCCAGCGCCTGACTTGCGCATGTTGCGCTGTGCAATCGACTGCAATCCAGCACCACCCCGGTGGAGAGTTGGATTCGAAGGAGTGGGATCGGCTGGCAAAGGCTTGTTTTCTGGTATGAACTCTGTGGATCCATCCGTCTCGGCCTCCTCAAGCATAGGCTGATCGAGATTGACGTTAGGAAAGAGCTCGTCGAGATGGTCTACGAGGGTTTCAGCCGGTGGGCGGTTAGCCCAAACATCACTGGCGAATGATTCACGACGTGAAAATTTGTTCGTGTCGTCTGGCGAGTCGGTCCATGTTGTTGATGCGGCCGACTCAGGATGCCAATCGCTGGCCTGAGATTCATGATCGCCCATTGCGCTTGGTTCTGCGGATTTTTCAGTCACCTGGGCTAGTGAGTTCTTTGATCTTTGCGTTTTGAGTCGGAGGTTCGGTCTCCGGCTACGAGAGTTAATTCTAGTAACGGGTGCGTCTTTTTCAGGTGGAGGAGGACCAGCTCGTCCGGCGAGTGGCGCTTGGAATAGTCCATCATCAGAATCATCGTCGTCTGCATCCATTGGATCAAGATTGGGCGACTTCGTGATGAAAGAGACTCGGGCTTCCTCAAAGTCATGGGTTGGGCCATATACCGATACTCTAGATGGCTCCCTGGTAAGGCTAGGTTCCGTGGATTGTGCGGTGTGAGGGCTTCGGGCTGGCGACCGAGATCGATCATCCCTTTGGTTGGGGCCTGCAAAATCCGGCACCAAAATGCTGAGGTCTGGCCGCTCGGTCGGGGAATCGTTACTGAAAGCTTCTTCATAGTCAGGAATTCTGAATGGTATGTTGCCTTTGCTCATGGTATATTCACCAGGGCTGCGGGGTGACCCACCTGGACTATTTCTACCGGAGCCGGTTCTAGCGCCGAAACCATTCTCCTGCAGTACTTGTTGCGAGGGCCGGATGCCTTCTGGCGAGCTTTCGTCCTTTGGTGGGGGAAGGGGACCCTTGTTGGGTGCTCTGTTCGCGGCTCCAATACCGGCTCCTAGGTTGCCTGCTCCAATAATGGCAGCGGCAATGCCGCCAAGCCCACTTGCGCCTTGAGGTATGGCTTTGCGTTTCTCAGGCTGGGATTCTGCTGAAAGGCATTTTGTTTGGCAGTCGTCACTCTCCGGCCACGAAGTCCTACTCTTGTTCTTTGTCAACGAGTTAGCTTTCAAAAGTGTGCTGGTGTCAGCTGGCACAGGCGGCGGCTCCCTCAAGGGTACGAGTTGCTTGCTCTTGCGCTGTTGGTCATCGAAGGGTTTCTTCAGATCCTCGTAAGGCGAAGCGCGCGGTTCGTCAAAGTCAATGACCCGCTGGCTTCGGTAGCTGATGCTGTCGCTGGTCGCAGAGTTCAGATCAGGGCTTTGCCCATTCATCTTGGGGAAACGAGTTTTGAGATACTCTTCTTGTTTCCGCTTCATCTCCCTTCGGTGCTCTTCTGCAGCTGCTTCTAGTAGCAGCTTACGGCGTTCCTCCTCAGACACATCGCCACGCGAATCCCAGGACTCGGGCGGCTTGCTGCTGCTACTACTACTGCCTCCGTGCGACCTTTCGGCTGCATCACTGGGTAGAAGCTCATTTTTATCGGCCATTTTGCGTAGAGCTGCGCTCTTGTCTGCAACTAGCGTGGATTCTTCTGATTTGGCACCTGGCGAATCCAGCTGAGAATCGACATTGAGACGCGAGTATGCGTTGTCATCAACCGTCCGGGCAGCAGCGTGAGGGAGCGAGACACCAAGCCCGGTTGACGACCCAACTGCTCCTTCTGGAGGTATTTTGACAAAGATCTTCAGCTCACCAAACCGGTTTCCGTATTGCGACCGAGCCTTGAGCAACTTGGAGTCGGAAAGCGGGCGATCGTGTTCATACTGGCCAGGAACGGTCAGGTGCAGTTCAACTCCGGGTACCTTGCTTAATCCTTGAATCAACTCCTCGCAACATAGTGTTCGTAATGAAGTTGCTGAATCGACGTTAGTGATGTCGAGAAGGCGGTAGTTCCAGCCGTCTGGTGTGACAAAAGCAAACTTTCGGTCTTCTTTGCCATGAGTGCGGCCACGGCCAGCAGCACGGTTGTCGGAATCCGTCTGTGCAGAGCGTCTTGATGGAGGGCGCTCGTTTAGAGATGTCTCACTCGAGTTCATGGTCGACTTTCCAAAAAGAGATCCGCTGGGGTGAGTGCGATGGCTGGCTGGACTTGTCGGAGAATCTAGACTGGTATCGTCAGATGGGTGGCTGTCTTTCTTTCTTCCGCCCATAATCTTCTTGAAGAATCCTTTTTCGTGATCCTTGGCGCTAGTCGGAATGTCCATGAGAGCCGCGTTGGGCCGCGTGCCTTCCCACCCATTCTTCCGATTCTCACTGCGGCTTTCAGAACGGCCCTCAAAGGATCTGCCAGAAGGCGGCCCTGAACCAGTATTGGCAAAAGTAGAATTGATCGACTCAGCACTGTTGACGCGGTTGTGAGGCGAGTAGTAACGGGAGCCTTGGGTGGTCAGGCCCGCGCTCAGCTGTCCGCCGTTTGTAGCAAGGCGAGCAGATGGGAGACCTGGACTGTGCTGCGGGCTTGACTGACGGTGGGTTCCAGCGCCCAGTGACGAGGGTCCGAATTCAGAAGACGTATTTGGGCTATGTCGTACTTGCTTGACGTCGAGACCTTGGAGAACCTCGCGCGAATAGGGACTGCGCGCAGGCCCTTCTGAAAAGTCTGGTGTGGGCCCGAGGCCGGGAACAGTGAAGTTGCGCTGCTGGGTGGAAATGCGCCTTGACGGATTAATACTCGCGCCAGGTGAATGCACGAGCAGTTGGCGCCCGGGGCTTTCCTCGCCATTGCCTGCAGTTGTTGGCGTTGAACCAAAGTCCATACCGCGGGATCCAAGATAGGGCGAATTCTCCAGGGTGCCTTCTGTGCCTGCGCTCGTCATGCCTGTGTCAGACCGTTGGGGCGGAGGCCGATAAGAATTTGAAGCGCCTGATTCCACAATGCCACGAACAAGTCTGCGGAGCTTGCGACCTTCATCACGCTCCCTGTTCTGATCCCACCCGGTCCCGCTTGCAGTGCACTGCTTGGCTAGCTGGGGAAAGATGACTTGGTGCATCATGGCCACATTTCCCTTGCTTCCGTGACCACGGCCAATGTCGAGAAATTTAGATCCTTCCAAGCCCAGGGTCCTAAACGTCTCTTGCCAGTCGCGGGAAAAGTTGTTGCTTGCCAACCACTGTTGAACGCGCTCGGCGGGCCATTGCATGGAGGCATCGTGGGGGGATATTGGCGTGGTGCCGTTGCTCTCTGGGCGATAGTAGACGCTGCCATGGCTCTGGACCATGGGGTTCTGGAGGGTCGCTGTTGGAGGGCCAGGCGAGTCGTAGGCGTTTGTCCTGTCGGTAGGTATGTTGAGGTTGTTGCGGACATTGGGTGTGGGAGGCATGTTGTAGCCATTGGAGCCATACTGGACGCTCTGGACGCTATCGAGGAGGCTGCTGGCAAAGGGCTGGGGCGGAGCTTCGGTGGTGGCCGAGTGGGAGTCGTCTCTGTAGTAGGGCTCCGAGTAGCCTCTGGAGGTGTGTAGCGGGGGGATGCCAACGCCGGGTCCAAACGACTCGCCGCCGGGTATGTAGGTGGCCGAGGTCAGAGGAGGCTCGCGCTCGACGGGAATCTGCTGGGGCGGGGGGCCTGGGGGAGGGGGTAGGTTGTGGGGATAGATGCGGTACTGGCCTGGATCGTAGCCCGGCTGCTGGTACTGGGGCCGTGGTGGTCCCCAGTTTGTCGAGTGCGGGGGAGGAGGGATGGGGATGCCGCCCAAGTTATTGTAGCCCGTTGGCCGTGGCGGCGGCGGAGGCAGCGCAATGTGGCCGGCGGGCGTGCTCGAGGGCTGGGGCGGCGGGGGAGGAATGTACTGATGCATGGCGACGGGACCCTGGCGGTGATGGGCAGATCAGCGGCGGTATGCGCCCTTGCGCGCGCGCGCTGGCGGACGGGCTCTCTCTCTCTCTCTCTCTATTGCAGAGGGGAGGAGCACACGATGTGTAGCCAGCAGAAGCAGCAGCGACGACGACGACGACGACGACGGCGACGACGAGGGTGAGGGCGACAGCGAGGACGGTGGGAGTGGTGGTGGTGAGGAATGTCGTAGGCCGAGGCTGGCTAGTCCCCCAATGGCGTGGTAGGCGTGGGCGGGGAGGGTTTCAGGCTTGGTGCAGGTTGATGTGTGAGGTGAAGAGGTCGTTGGGCGGGATTGGCTGGCAGGCCTGGGTTGGCATGTCTCGAGGGCAGCAAACAGAGGGAGAGCAGTGGTGGGCTGGATGCGGGCGAGGGCCTGTCACATCATGACATGCCGCTGCCAACTGTAACGGAGTCGCTCGCCTTGGTTTGGGCTGCTGAGTCGGCGACGGGGCGTGGGTTTCGCACGCTCCTTTGTCGGTACCTTTTCTCAAGTATGCTGTCGATCCACGACGCGCGAGTGGGTCCGCCGCAGCTAGTCGCCTGCTTGCTGCAATGCAATATGCTGTACGGAATCGTCGCTGGTGTCTTCTGTACATACATACATACATACATACATGCACACAGACAGGCTCACGGGCAGACGGGCAGGCGGGCGAGGGCAAGGGAAGGGCGAGGGGAGTAATTGCAGCACCGGACGTAGTGCTATGTTGGAGTAGTAGGGATGGTGGGCGTCGTCCAGAGGCGCGAGAAGGGAATGACCCTGTGTGTGCTTGGCCGTCGCAACAAAGACGGGACGGCCGAATTGGCGGGTGCAGCGACGCGACAACAATGGGGCGCGCAAGACGGGCAGCGTAAGATGAAGCCAGAACAGAGCAGCGCAGAGCAGCGCAGCGCAGCACAGCACAGGATGAGGGGCATAGGCCTGTCTGCCAGTCCAGTGCAGTCCAGCCGCCCGTGGCAGTGGTGAGCAGCAGCACGGCGGCGCCGGGGCACGGGGCAGCCGCCCACAACGCACGGATCACCAGTGAATCTCGGATCACCATTTACCGCTAACCGCCGCGTAGCCGGCCTGGCAGCCGTTGTGCCTTTTGCTCATGCTCGCATACTGTTACTACTAACCAACTACTGACTACAGTACTACTTCCACCTTGGCCGCTTCTGAACATGGCCCTTGTCAGCTCGGCAATCCCATGCGTATACTATGCCTGCACAGGCACATAGCCGACATGCTTACTGTATCCGCTCCACCTCTACACACCTACTCGTCCCTGTTTCACATCACGCGAGCACGTGGCGGTGCAACGCCTCCACCAGCCGCAATGGAGAGCAGAGGGCCCAAGTGCGTCACCGAGATAAATCGTGGAAAGACACTTGCACTTGCATCCTTCTACCATCACCATTGTCCGGATATGTAGGTGCTCTGGTACCCGCCTGTCTAGTCTGCTGTTGCTGCATGCACACCCACATCGGAGCCGCCGAACAACGTTGCAGCGACCACTTTTTTCTCGTATCGCATGCGCACGAAAATGTCCCTCCGCACCTGCTCTGGCCTATCCTCGTCTCTCTAGCCATCGACATGCAATTTACCCCTTCACCGCGCCAGCTGCTCTCTTCGCACCCACCCCGGTCTGTCTAGTCGGCTGGGGGTTCGGCAAATTCCATCGTCATTTGTACTTGCGGCATGAGACACAAGAGCTCCATCGAAGTTTACGACCATTCGGAAGCCCAGGCTCAACTGCAAGCCTACGAGACCGTGCAATCAGCCTGACAAACCTCAACCTGCTACTTCACCGCAACTTGTTTCCTGCCATGGTGCTGCCACCCAGCTGTGCACAAGACCAGCTTTGCAACCATCTTACCCCAACTGGGAATCCCAACACCCGCGTTCCCCCAGGCTTCTGCATCGGCCAGATCTCTCTTGTATAAAGCTCAACCCACGCATCTGTATTCCGGCTTTGGCAAGCATCGGTACCTCTACGGCATGCTGGCGTTTAATCCGTCAGCTCCGACCCAGCCACTCTCCATTCCTCTCTCCGCGGAGAAGGCCTGAGCAATAAGAAACATTCCATCTCCAAGACATGTCATTGCGAAACAGCATCTCAGACAGGGTATGCTCTGTGTTTGGAAGTACCGCAACACGCGGATTGCCGCTTTTAGGTCCCGCCTCAACCATAGTCGAAAGGTATGTCATCAGCATTCATGCGTCGTAGCGCCCTAGTACCCAGCTCGCCACTGACGGCGTCGTCGTATGTGTCAAGTGCAAATCTACCCAGACCGTCGCTGCAGTTGAGCCCCTTGTGTTACATTCGTAGAGAAAAAAACAAGCTTCTGTTTTCTTTTCTTTTCTTTTTTTTGTAAAACGGACATGCAGTGATCGACAAGACGACCACACGTGCATTGCCCGATCCGAGCTGTCGGCCAAACTATGAGCTGCCATGATCTCACATGGCGTCACTCTGAGTGCCTTCCTTGATTAACTCACATACAACCTGCTGCAACAGCAATGGAAGGTGTCCCCAGCAATAACTGCACACACTGAAATACACCTTGATGGGCAAGTTGAAAACTCGGAATTATGTCGGATCTACGAGAGCCTCGTATTAGATCTAACGCAGGCATTTAATCCCTTATCTCATCGATCCCAACATGCGCCCAGCCAAATACCAATCCCGAATACACAATCTCGAATTTCCAGATGACGTACTTGTAAATTGGTTCTTTTACTTATTAGCATCAAGCCGCAGCCATCCTGATAATAACCACAACCCAACCCTTTGCCTCGGAAAACAGTCTGCTGCTATGGGCGAAGTAAAGCCAAATAAGCCTATTGTTTTGAATGCAGACGACATCATCAGCACTGCTTCCGAGCGCTTTCCAGACCCTAGCACTGGTGGCGACGTTACATGGAGAACATTAATCTCAACACCAAAGACACGCACAAACACCTTTACCGTTGGCATTGCGACATGCGCTCCAGGCGTCTCAGCTGGGTGTCAAGGCCATCTTAAGCCACATCGTCACAAACAAGCCGAGATCTATCATTTCACCTCTGGTAAGGGGATAGTGACGATTGATGGGAATGAGCACGAAGTAGGCAAAGGGAGCGTGGTGTGGATACCAGGTGATGCTGAGCATGGGGTTCGGAATATCGGAGGAGAGGATTTGGTATGGTTGTATGCCTTTGCTACAGATGGGTTTGATGATGTTGTCTACCGGTTCAATGAGGGTGGACTTGGGCGTGGTAAAGAAGCAGCAAACACAAGAGCGAAACTGTAACCGGCGCTGTTGAAGCAATGGCATACACTGCTTGTGAAATTCACACTCCCTGCTATATTCCATTGGTTTTGACCCATCCCGCTAAATCCAAATCATTTACGCCTGTCTGAGAACCAAAATAAAACAGTTTGCACATCACAGTCATCTACCACTACATTGAAACCACTCCATCCAGTCACCGCTGCATACGAGTACATAGCCTCGTACGTAGCCTCCCTATTATCAAATGGTATCAGAGTCACAATTATCTCCGTTCTAAATCGATCGTTCCGGATATCAGACCAAGACGCCAACGTGATTAAAGATGTCACCAGTATGCTTCATAATGCGTCATTGATACTAGATGACATCCAAGACGAATCGCCTCTCCGTCGCGGCAAACCAGACGCGCGTGCCATTTTGGAACCGCACAGTCTATTAGCAGCTCCACCTGCCTCTTCTTTCGGGCCACGCAAATGATTAATGCAAATTTGGACGTTTGGACGCAATCAGCCCAGCTAAAAATACTGCTCCGGATGCACATTAGTCAGAACTATGACCTATAGTGAAAATTCCACCTCGCCTGCGCTACCGATGACGACTACTTCTATATGGTTGACAAAATACGGGGCGCATATTCGAGATGCTGCTCATGCTTATAGCCTCCAAATCTACATGCGCAAAACTCGGATCCTTCGCCTCTTTTGTCCGAATTTTCGGGCGCTACTTCTAGGTCAGAGAAAACTACATGAGTCTGACCTCCTCAGAATGCGGTCAAGGCAAAGGCGCGTATGAAGACCCGGATGAAGGAAATATTCCGTGTCCTCTCGTTGTACGCCAGAGATTAGCACACCCTCTATATGCGCATAGATTAGGTATCTTTCGAACGAAACAATCGAATGCAATACAATTATTAGCAGAAATGAAATCATATTGTGGCACGATACGTGATCGAGCTCAAAAGATCAGAGGGGCGACCCGCAATCGAGTAGATAGAAATAAGCTGATGTTTGATCGCTGCAAAGGATTGATTAGAGAAGGTGCCTATCTACCTACGAAAGAAAATCGTAATATATACTATAAGCTAGTCACGTGATGCTACACCACAATATATTATATCGTCGCTTAAGACCTCGCGTCTGCTAAATGTCATAGCTAAGCTCATTATAGAGATGGAGAGTCAATTAATGAATGAAGTGAGAAGGTTTGCAGAACATATGAGGGATAATGAAGTAAGTCGCATCGCTAACTAACTAATGAGGCGTACTGTAAAAAAGGCCTCGGAAGTCCAGCCTGATTGGCATGTTCAAAAACAAGAAGAACATTATCCTACCGAACTAGCAACATTAGACCTCTAACCGAAACCTACAATCCCGCCTCAAATCTCAATCTCACCTCTCACTAAACAGTGAAAGCTAAACAGCGAGACAATTTTAATGACAATTGTCTGCATAACTACGTCCACAATCCCAAAACAATCCTGAGGTTTACTTTTCCGGCGCAAGCTTCCTTTTTCCGGCGCAGCCCCCACATCACTCTATTAGATAGCAGAGCTTATATAAATTTGATGATGACTCACTAGATAGTAAACATCGGCTTCGTTATTTAAATGGGTGCTAGGTATTGAGCGACATAACGACTTCGGATCGACTTACTACGACGTTTGCGCCTCTTCAATATAAACAGCATGTCCCAAGCAAATAACCTTACCATACTTCTACAATCTTGGGACCATCCTGACAGTATCCACCTCCGCTCTAAACAGCGTGCTGAAATACTCTCTCTCGGCGGCGACGATCCAGGCACTCCTCCAACCGCGTCTAACGTGCCAATATTCCTTGTCGCATACCTGTCTGGTGTCCCAGTGGGATGCGGTGGCCTTCGACCATTGCAAGATCTATCTGGACTGGGGTACGGCAGTGCTGCTGAAATCAAAAGGATGTTTGTCGATCCAGCACATCGAGGAGTCATTGACAACGGCACATCAATCGCGCAACGGATACTTGGGGAGCTCGAAGCGGAAGCGAAAAGAAGGAGATTGTCTGTGTTGATATTGGAGACTGGGGACTTTTTGGTAGGAGCTAGACGGTTCTATGAGAAGTGCGGGTTTGTCCCCCGAGGGAAGTTCGGGAGCTACATTTATGCAACACATAGCGTTTTCTATGAGAAGTCGCTTGGAGAAGTGTAGATGTCTCATTCGGTTTCATTGAACACAGTGCCAACATTACTACGAAGTATGGTTGGTCGTTGCGTCAATACCATGTATCACATGATGATGTGTATACCCCGGAAGGGGGGTACCTTGATCTGCTCCATATCTTTTCACATCATGATAGTAGTATCAGATGTTATCAAATAGGTACCTTCTCGCCTGAAATTGTGCCGAGTCAGCGTAGGAACATAGGTACTGCCGAGGTTACTTTTTCGCTAAACTGACTGAGGGTTTTCGTCTCATTTTGGGGCGCTGGCGCCTCATGCCCCACAGACCCCGCGACCTTCTACTTAGAGGTCTGTTCACCACGTTTTTCTAGTCAATCATTTGTTATCAGCCGCAAATCACGGGTGGTTTATTCAGGAGAGATGAAGAAACATAATCGAACTACTTGACAGATGCACCTTGGGCTATCTCAAGGAAAGACCTTGCTATCATCTATCTTCGACTTCCAGATACAGTCCCGAAGCGTTCTTCCGAGAGCCCCTCTCCCAGCAGTCCCTTTGCAACTGGTCTTACGGTTATATTTAAGCTCTCTCAAGAGCTTCTGATCTCTATCGTTGAGCTTGCCGTTTTTGAATTTGACCGTTCGCATGGATGCTCTGACTGCAACTTCGGGCCAAATGCCAAATGCGCGAATGCACTATCGCGTATATGTAGACAAATCAGCGGCATCGCCAGCCAATGCTTTTCCACACTATATCATTTGATGGCACACCATCGACAGTGCCGCCTCAAAAAAGCACTATTCGAATGCATCTTGCGTTACGGAAGAACCCGTCCCTTCGCCGTCATTGTAGGCGTTTTTCCCTTAGCCTTGCAGACCATCAACACTGGCCAACTGACTGGACGATTGCCAAAGACCTTGTAAAATGGCTAACCAGAGTAAGATGTTTCGAGTGCCATGGCGGATCCCAGAGACCAAACCAGAAGACATGGGAGCTGATCCAAAAGATGATGCAAAAGTTGGAAAGTTTACAGTATTGAAAGCTGGGTAGAGTGGCTCCTGAGCTTTATCTTCAGCCTATTGTAAATGCCTCAATCCCAAAGCTTCAAATCTTGCATCGGAATGGAATTTCTGAATGGTGAGAATCTCCTCTTATACTAGATCCGAATGCACGTACAGAAGTCCTCAGCAACGACACCAGATGTATAAAGATTACAATCTATCACCTAGTCATTTCGTAGCTCATCCTTCACGTCACTCACCGTATCAGACTATGAGGGATCACCGCAACCTACTGCTGCGCTCATCGAATGGCCCACCCAGCTTAAACACTTCGGGCTCGATAGCTCCTACAGCAACTCGTCGATCATGAACTATCCCACCTTCCAAGCGTGGCTTTTATCCCACAGTGAGTCCCTTGAAAGTATTGGCATCGGTTACTTCTCTCGCAATGGTGGTGAAAACAAGCACATCTTTGATGCAACAATCTCCCCTAATCTTGAATCCCTGACATCATCTCGATGGCAGATGGACTTTCCAGGTGAACTGAAACCATTCACCATGGAGACTGCGAAGTTCCTGCGACCAAAGCTGAAGCTCCTCGGATGGTCTTAGCATTCATGATCAGCATAGCAAGTCTTGGAATGCCTCTAGGGAGAAAGAAGAAGAGTGGATGGAACAATTTGGGAAGCGTGCTATTGCTTGCGATGGCGCACCCAAGACTATCCAGATAAATTTCTGCCCTGATAACTATGGGGAGACGGAGAGTGACGGATACCCATGGGACCGCATGGTCGACATTCGAGGTCACATTCTCACACCTAACGGCATATATCTTGTCTATTCTGCACCTCTCTTATTGGAAGATGCTTGGCTGAATAGGCTAGCGAAGATCCCAAGCCTGTTTCTTTCTACTTTGGTGGAATATAGGGAGGAGTCGGAGTCAGAGGTTGAGCCTTGGGGTATTACACCACCTGGCGTTCATGGAGGAGATATTAGAGATTATTTCACTCTGTCGTAAAACTTCAATCCATATATTTCGTTGTTAGAACTCTTTACCTTGAACAAGCATCTATCGCTATAGTACTAAATTGTTCAGATATTGTATTGTAAAAACTCACATAAAATGACTTAGAGCGTGAAGAATGACGTGACTCATCTTCAAGAACTCTATCACAATATCATCTTTTTATTGTTACTCTATTATGAGTAGCTTAAATGTTGAACTACGCTTATATAGTAACCCTACTAGCGTATACTTATTCTTAGAACCTTCTCTAAAGGATACATATATTCGAATGCTCCAGATATCTCATAAACCTCTAAATTGAATGAAGCTAGCGCATATATTATGGATTTATTAGAACATTTACCATAGGTCATCCCTTGGATGGGTGTACTGGTCTTCGTAATCGCACAAATTGCCCCCAGAATCTGCTTTGCAGGTCACTTTCACCCACTTGCCGTCGAGAAACGTACCCAAACGTAACGGCCCATCGTAGTATCCCACCCAGTCACCAGCCTTGAATGTTATTTCTCTGAGCTCAGCACCAACTTTGTTAAGCCGTAGGTATGCAAACATTTCCTGCGCAGTGGTAGAATTCAACAGGGGCGATGCGTATCTCTTCTCGCCCAGGCAATGTCCCGTTTCCCAGTTCTTATGCTTCCATTCTCGATACGCCTTGCCACATCCGTGA
Source organism: Bipolaris bicolor (assembly GCA_026262445.1). Taxonomy (NCBI): domain Eukaryota; kingdom Fungi; phylum Ascomycota; class Dothideomycetes; order Pleosporales; family Pleosporaceae; genus Bipolaris; species Bipolaris bicolor. The sequence continues at coordinate 98,811 of JAODYD010000043.1, read as the reverse complement.
CAGCGACCGAGAGACTGCCCGTATAGTTCGCAATCAGACTGTAATCGAAAATACAATTCCATAGATGTGAGTGACGGTATACCGGCCAAGCTTTCGAGTTCTTTCAACGGCCATGTACCGTTGACGCGCGGCAAGTTGAGGCTGATGTGCTGCAGCTGCGGTGCAAGATCTCCGATTGCGGATATATTCACGTGCTGTGGCCAGTCTGAGCACACGGCCTCGCCACATCTGTACTCCATACTCTGCAAACTCTCTCCCTGGAGTTGAAGGATATGTTCGAGTTGCCCTTTCTTTGTCTGACCAACCCACTTGAGATCCTTGATAGTGTGCTCTTTCAAACCCCGTATGAATGCGGGGGAGTTCAAGTGTAAGCTTTCCAGTGAAATAAGCTGCTGTGGTAGCTTGGAGGCGACTTCCGCCATCTCGCTTCGCCTAGTGTTGATACTTAGTTCCTTTAGCTTACTCCAATCCATAGCTTCGATCCACATGTCGAGATTCGTCTTACTCTCCCCATCGCGTGCTTGTTTCTCTTCGACCCATGCGTTTTTTTCGTCGATATACGCATTCGGGGACCAACGTGCTTCGTAGTCATCCCATTCGTCTTCATAAAGCTTGAGATCCGTACCCTGTTCTTCTTCTTTTCTCTCCCACATACCCCCGAAGGAGTACCCGTCCAATATCAATCGCTTGAGTGGCGGGTACTTCTGCCCTTCCCCCAGAAGCTCGATAGGTAGGTTCCAGCGATCGACTTCCGGGCCTGTGCATCCTCCTACTTCGAAGTAGATGTCTAGTTCTTCCACGGCGGGGCAATGGAGTAAAGCAGTGTGAATAATTGTCGTATTTGGAAAGCGACAATAAGGCGCATCGGGTTCGTCCGCGCACCAGTCACTACCTGAAGTGCCAATGTGTGCAGTGATCGATGTTGGGCACGGGGATCCGGGTGTCCATGCGGGACCGTTCACGTCATTGGCGCCATGTGAAATCGTAACAAGTGTGAGCAGATGATATGCTATCTTAATGCCGGAGGATACTCGAGTTGAAGCCATCAGATATTCAATGGAGTTCAGATGGTGTGAAGTCTCTGACAAGCGCCCTCAGCAACTGATATAGCCTTGAAAATTTGCCAGCATTAGACTGGAAAAATGACCTCTTGTGATCGAATATGAAACGGTTCTGGTGCCTGGTACTGTGATTCGTAGATGCCTAGAGTTGAGTACACGTTGCAGATACATCGTCCAAATCGATGCTAGGCGTGCCGCATCGTGTGGGTCCAGAACACTAATTTTGTTTTTGATGTGTCATTCCACCTCTCTCGTACATGGTGATGGTGTTAACAAGGGGAGTGTGTGCAGAAAACCAGGTTGTAATCTGTGTGCTTTAAGCCGGGCCCAGCCCGGTGTTGAAACACTGCTTATATCTCCATGCCACCCATGACCAATAAATGATCCTGCCTTCTTTCATGTTGATATCTTTTCTCAGCTCAATCCATCACTTATACAGCTCTCCATAAAGCTGCTTTTTCCGTCCCCTACTCTTCTTCTAGACGTAATCCATAGTTAGCCATTAGTGAGCTCGATGCCTGACTGGCACCATCAGCTATAGTTCAGCTTGCAATCGTCTTGAGTTCAAAGACTTTTATAGTTGAAAACACATTCCGATTTACTGGTGGCTGTACTATCTTCGACAGTGCAAGCCACTCTAACTTTTTGCACGACATAATAGAGCTTTCATTCTACCCTGAAGTCTAGTGTCCCGTTAATAGCGTAGCCTTTTGCACATCTCTGCCCTACTTGCGGTCTTAAAGTAAATCCAAGACATCTTCCGCGACGGTGTGGTTGATGCTAAGTAGTTAGTACTTTGCGATACTATTGCAACTCTTCAAGGTATCATACCCTAGAGACAACATGTAGTTGGTTATAATACAAAAGCCTATTCTTTGGCTTGGCGATCGCTTCGCGTTCGGAAAAACAGATCAGTGATTTGCAGAGGCATGTTGGCCAATCTTCCCAAATCGTCGACTGGCAAAGATCCGCCCCGATATATGCTGATGCTGTTATGCTGACATTTGAGGCAGCAGCTGGAGAAGTGGAGAGATCTAAGGGTGTAGGAACTGGGAACACACAGCTTCCTCACAGTGATATTCTAATTTTCGAATTGATCCGCCGCGGTGCGCGATTAAGCTCGCTAGTCCACCATCTGCTATCCGTTCGATTTATCTCATTCGCGTTAGTATGTTGTTGTTCACCGTGTCCACAAAGTCTAAGCTCATGATATCTAGGGTTTTTAGACTCCTCAGTCGGCCGCTTTTAGAAATTTCTTGTATCAAGACGCGCTTGAGATTACGTGACTCGTTCATACTGAGCTACGAGGCTTACCTAACATAGATACCTATAGGAGATTACTCTTGGAGACTCTCTGAGATCATCAATGACAGTGTTGGTATGATGTTCACAATCACAATTGAATCAAGTTGACGTGGAATAAGGTTTGATCCGCGATTCTGTGAGCTTATTACAACGTCCTAATACTAGTAATAACATTGCAATTTATCATATTCAGTTGTATAGCCCGCATTGTGATACTGGCCCACAGGCGCCGTCTGGCCACCAATTGCATACACAGATGAACATGAAATTCCAGATTGCCCACAAGATTGGCAATTCTCACCCCAGAACCAACCCCAAGCAACATACGGCTCATACCAAATCTGGACCACGCTGTTCTTTGATACGGAACATGTCATCGAGGTACTATGAGACCAACTCTGCATGATAGTTAGACCAAAAGCAGCCCCAAGTACGTCTTTGATGATGTTCCAGTCCAACGAGATTGACTCTGAGATTAAGAAGGTGAAAGAATAGCCCATCGTCACAGAACCTCCAGAATCTAAGTCCCCTGTATAATGGCAACGAGGATTGGGCTCAGCTGGCCGCCAGTTGGTATACCAATGTCCACTTTGAGGAACCCAGACATGTTGGTAACTATGGCAAAATGGACCGTCTCCTCGCTTGGAAAGAGGTGATACAGATGCCATGCTGATGAAATTCTTCGTATCCTGAACGTAGATGGTGTGGTTTTTCCCTGCGTTGTTTGTAAAGTACGTGTCGAGTTCGGTAGAATGAACGATTTGATCTGCCAAAAAATTCGCCAACATGTTGATATGGGCATCTTCCATGGTGATGTTTGGTTTCGGCAACGAAGGATTTGCAGTCATGTCGCGTGCCTGCACCATGGACCTGTAGTCCACCACAGAAGCGGTGCAGGCGCCAAAAAGAGGGCGAAACCTGTCAGATACATCATAATAAATCTTTCTTTTTTTTTCTACTGGTTATCAGACATAATATGCTTGACAGAAACTTAGGATATTATTTCGTTGCTTTTGCAGAGAACACTTACGATTTTCTTGTAGAGTTTCCTTGTTCTGAGCTGTAGATCATATTCAGACGTTCACTGATAAAGAAACTTAATCTAGCATCTTTAGCCCGGTCTCTCGCTATGTAACGATGATGTCAGTAACCCCGAATCACCGTCTGAGTCCGCCCGCTGACTTACACTAACCACCTCATGAAGCAACAGACTATTAGCGAGATTGTACGCAGTAGACCAAGTAAGGTCTGGATATAGCTTTTCCTTATTAGCGTATCGCTAATAAAATGGAGCTCCAGCTAGTGGCGCCAGAACGACGTTTTACCGAAAATAACGCCATTTCTATCTCCGTTTTGATCACGGTAGTCTAAGCTAGAGGATAACCCTCAAGGATCTATTAGGCACCTCTCGGGCTAGATCAGTCCTAGTCACATACATATAAAGAGTATATGAATCTCATCTGAACCTAAGAATATCTCTCCAGGATTCGTCTTAGATCTACTACCTTTTTATATATCTTATGCTTATCCACGAGATACCTCACAGTTCTCTAGACAGAGCTTTTAATCTAGCAACTAGACGGCATACTAAGATAGAGCCGAACATAGTCCTGTTGTCCTAATGCTATTTAATCTACTCCATATAATATTATACTATAAACAGCGCTATACCTATGAAGGGTACTTATTGAGATAGAATTAGCGTGTGCTAATAGATATCCAGAAGAATTCACAAGCACTAATAGCTTTGATAGAGAAGAGTCTAAACTCAAACTAATGTATCATAACCAGAGTAAAAAATTAAAACTTACCTATCCTTGTATCTATATTGTTAATATACATAGTAGTAGGGTAAATTGCTGTATTTCTAGAGAAGCTCTAAATATTCATCCTCAAGCCGTCTAGACTTCCAAGCCTCAATACATTCGCTGTTCATTAAACTATTTGTCTACTTTGGAACTAATACCAACCTACCTTGTTTCGTCACAAAGAACCGTCAATTGATAGCGAAGTTCCTCGATAGTGCGATAAAAGCATCCGCATCTCCGCTAGCGGCTTCGCGCAATATATGTTTTCGAATTCCAAAAAGTCCGCTCGTGTTATGGAGATAAGATAGTAAGAAATCGCACCCGTTCCTTCAAGTTATTGAGGATTAGGCCCTGCTAAATGCTAAGCATTGGTTGATATCGCTGCAATGAACGCATCGGCCGACGCGGGGTCTAGTGGCCCACCCTATGAATCGAGAGCCATATTAAGAGCCTAATTCTAAAATTCTGTTCTAGCTAAGATTAAAGATGTCTTAAAGGATTTAAGTACTCTGTGCAAAGCGGGACTCAAGGTGTTTCTATACATAGAGACGGGTTCCCGTCCAGGATTACTCATATTGGACAATGTTCTAGAATCGCCAACACAGGACGTGGAAGCAATAGTGTCAACCCGAAAACCTCTTAGTCGTAAACATTAGTAATTAGCACAGCGCTATATAGCTGCAGGATAATCCCCAACGGACGCGTAGTATGTTAGAAAACCTAGTTCTATCGCACGGCCTCCGTTTCGATAGAATAAACATACTAAACTTCTTGTTTAATTTTTCTTAATGAGAACATCCCATGTAGGTACCCAAGATGAGAACACAGGTCTGCTAAGACGCCACCAAGAAAGATCGAGAATGATATTGTTTTCCAATCCTGGAATCGTGCATGTGAAAATCGCAAGACATCGGTATCACTCAATCAAGTATCTTGCCATTTCGCGGTAGACCTCCGTGACATCTCGACAGTAGTCTAGAATCAAAGCTAGTAGGAATCCATCCACGCTTTTAGTCTCGGCAGCCAGACCCAAATGCCGTACACCTTGTCCCGCGGATTGATGACATCACACTTTGGACCTACTACTTACAGACCGTTGAAGGTTGGCGAGGAGATTGATGTTCAAGGATCTTTAGGAAATGATATGGATACGATAGAAACCCGTCCGTTGAAGCCACGAAGCAGCCTATGATAGCTTCTCCCAAGGATAAATGCTAGAATCTCTAAGAATTAATGGATCTTTCGGGGATAAGACCGTCTCCTGTATAATCCAAGTTCTTCTAGACTAAGGCGCGTCCAATAGATGACGAAGATAAGCCCAAGCCAGGTCCTCTAGCTGCAGAAGGCCAAATGTAGCATAATGCGTTAGAGCATAAAGGTGGAGCTTTATGTTAGAAAGAGAGAGTGCATTCGGGTATTCTCGTCGAAAGCACGGAAGATAAGGTCAAGGAGGTCCCACGCTTGATCACATGATTCATTGGGCAGTCCGAGCCAGATAAGCGTCCTAGAACTTTGCGCATAGATTTCACCCATCATCTTCACTTGATGGGACCGTTCAGTCGGATTGTGCTGGTTAATACAGATTTAATCAATCCAAAACCAAGGTTCGGTATGATTGTAATCCGGTATGCCATCTTGAAAATCTGCCAACGTTCTCAAAGCCTGAGTCAGGCTCGTGGTGATCTGGATTCTTGAGCCGTTGCACCACAAGCTATCATTTTTCTTTGACTTCCCCAACAGTAGCTAAGAGCAAGGTATGGGGGAGCATCTTTAAGTTTTATGGCATAGAGCTACCCAGTGAGAGTATCTTTGTCGCTAAAGTCGATTCTAAGTAGTCTGATCGTCTTTGAGGTAGAAATATCGTCATACAGAAACGTTTGATGAGCCTTAAACATAGATTTGGCTATGATAATGGAGGGAAAAGGTTGCATTCATATAGAAAGAACGAAACAATAGCTATGCAATAGTTACATTAGATTCACTTGTCACGAGCTATACATGATATAGCGTACATCATGTATTGTTACTCTGGATGCACACTGCCTGCGACCTAGAGGCTTGTGTAAAGAGGCAACACACCGCGCACGAAGGATCGTCGTGTAACGTAGGGATGACCACTATATATTGCGCGAGCGCAATCATTCGCTGGATTTGGTGGTTGGAGGTGCGCCTCAACTGTTGATTCCACCAATCACCTGCTAATTAATGTACCTATCTAAGTGCTAACCTCTCAAGCTAAATGCATAATAGGAGAAGCGCGTATATTTAATAATGTGATCTAGTAATCATCTTCTCTAGGTGACACTTCATCAAACATATTAACTCGCTCTGCGGATGTGTCTTCGAAACCTTGAGCGCAAATTCCCAAGCTCTGTTTAATACTATTAATATCTTCTGTTACTTTGTGTTGCTCGTTAGAATCAAGATAGACAAATGTCCATTTCTAGAAAGCGTCTAAACGGCGAAGAACTTCTATAAGATGTACTTTAGGCTACGACGACGTATAGGTAAGCCTCTCCCTACAATTATCTAAAACAGTGATTGTAGCTCGTTGGGTTGAATTGGCTAGAAAACTACGAGATTGCTTGATAGCATCTTTTACAATCATGTTACACTCTAAATAAGCACTTCCATATCCAAAGAGAGAGAGTTTTATAAGTGTGAAATCTGCCTTGTTGTCTCGATTAGCCTGGTGTAAAGACGCTACACATCACGTTGCGCATGTCGACGGTCTCGCGAGAGAAGGCTTTCCCACCGACACATGAACCAGTCCACCGGTGCGCCCAGAGGCCACAACGCTGCACAAAGATGAGTCGACGGGAGCAGACTATCGCTTTGTGGTTCGAAATCGACTGACGGGCAGCCTTGATTTCAAATCAGTCGGCTTCTATAAACGCGAGGCACCGTAGACCCCAAAAGGGTCAGTGCCTGTAACCTTGCGCTTTATACATAAATCATGCTACAATCGGCGAACACAACAACTGCAAATCACCAGCCTCAATACCTCTCACTTCCTTACATTTTAGAGTAGACTGAATGTCTCTCAAAGCCGCAATGGAGACTATTTTCGTTGTTGGATCTATTGGCAACATCGGTACGGCCGCTGTTAGCGCTGCCCTACGCACTGAACGCAACATCCTGGCTATTGTTCGTAACCAGAATTCGGCCGACAAGCTCATCAAGAACGTTGGGACTTCCAAGGGGATCACGTTCGCCTTTGCTGATGTAGCTTCAAAAGGAGCCATCAAGGGCGTTGTCGAGCAAGTTCGGGCTGGCAAGCTCCCAGCGTTCCAACTTATCTGGTCTAGCGGTAAGTTTTAATGAAGCCTCCAATCATTGTCTATCTTTTCATTTCTTTACTGGTAGCCTGATCTAGTTGGTGGCGAATACACTAATACCCAACTCCCCGAGATTAGCGACGAGCAGCTCAAGTATAACTTTAAGCTCAGCTTTAAGGCTAAATTCTGTAAGCTAAATTCTCTTACTATTAATGATTTGTAGCTGATAAGCTCGCAGGCGCGTACCGCAACACTATTAGTTATCTTCTTAAGCAAAAGGTAGAGAGCACTTGGACTATATGTACTAGCTCGCAGGGTAATATAGCACTCTATCCGGTGTCAGCTATAATGCAAGGTGCTTTGTTCTCTATCGTCATCGCTGCTTACCGTGATAAATGGAAGTCGAATTTCCGCGTAAACAAGGTCTTGCTTGGATTCCGTGTCGAGGTCGATGAAGCAGCAAAGGAGCATGGAGTTTCTAGTTCTACCGAGTTCGGAAAGGTGTACAAAGAAATCTTGGCTCACCCGGAGATTCGCAGCTCGCGCATTCGCGTTAACGAGGTGGATGATCTTGCGAAGCTGCGCTACGCCCGTAGGTTCCCAGAAGGAACTTAGAAGGAGTGTTATTAAAGCATATACTGAATGCCAGAGGTTAAGAATTTGTAGAAGTATCTTGGTAAGAAGGTCGACTACGATAGTAAGTTATTACAGCACTACCTACAGATACTTATCACCAGCCACTTCTCTAAGCCTTGTAAACAGAGTACTCGCAAGCCTCAGGTTTTGTCTCCTTGACAGCTCTAGCATTCAGCTTAACACAACCCTCACTACCAGCCGGCTTGTCTTTGTCCGCGAGCCAGACCTTCCAGCCTGTCAACTTGTCACCGTTAGCTGGGGGACAAGCCTGGAAAGCCGTAAAGACACCATTGCCGTTATCAAAGACAAGGTCGCTAGTCTCGGTAATCTTGAAAGGACCCAACTGTTGGTTGCGGCCAATATTTGCAGGGAGGCCGGTGGTGTATTGGATGTTACCTTGGCCCATGCCAGAGCGGTCGACGAATATCTCCTGGGCTTCGAAATTGTCGGGCGTATCGCCGGTGTAGAGGAAGAGGAGACCCTGACCGTTGAGTACGAACGACGCATGGTCGCGGGGGAGTCGCGTGGTGCAGTTTGCGCTTTGGAAACTATCGCCGATCAGGAGGTTGTTGTTCTTGGCTTGGAAGGGCTCGCATTCGATCTCGTTGGCGACCTTGGGGAGAGCCACGAGCTTAAAGACGTCGCCGGGGACGACGGCTTCAGAGATGGGGGGCAGGTTGCAGTCCTTTGCGGATGCGAGAGCCATGGTGACGGCGGCGACTGCGGCGGCGGCGTACTTCATGTTGAGGTATGTTGGATAGCTCGTTAAGTGAATTGGAAGTGAAGGTTGGATATTGTTGTAGATTGTATTAGTAGGTTGTGAGGTACTGCGTCTCACATTTTATACGTCTTTTGGTCTCGTATGCGGATCCCTTGCAATGACGAAGGTGGTCCATCTCGGCGCTAATCTAGGCTATGATCCGCAACATCGTACTTAAGCTTTATATGACCGAGAACACGAGGCTTCGTTACCCTAGCAAGGCCAACAGCGCCGTACCCGGCGGAGGAAATACCCACGACCCTGTCAACGCGGAAGCTGTAGGGAAGTAACCCATAGATCGGGGAAATGTTTGCAAGGCGATGATTAGTGGTTATGGAATTAGGTTGCGATCGACGACACACGGATCGAAATATACGAATTACCTGCGCACAAAAATAGATTATGAATTGCCGTCGCTGCCGGTATTACGGTGTAACGTGTTCCATTCGTAAGCTGACTATATTAGTTAACGTGCTCCACCAGTAAGCTGGGCACACCAGTAAGCTGGGCACCCCACCCAACCTGACGCGACTCTCTCCACAACCACCACTATGCCGCGACAACAACGCTCGATACAGACCTCTCGTGAAGGCAGAATAAGTCTTGCTATTGCGTCTTATCGTAATAATTTAAAATAATCTATCCGCGCTCTTGCAAAAACGTATAATGTACCACAAATAACACTATATACCCGCGTCTAAGGCACCTAGCTAAGATTAGAGATAGTCTCTATTAACTAAAAGCTATTACTAATTAAAGAGTAGTCGCTTGTATGATAGATTCTAGCTCTTAACTAGCGTGGTTTTCTACCCTATATTATTAACGTACGACGGATGGCAGACGCGTTACTTGCCGCGCGTAGCTAAGATCTACCTCTACAGCCCGTTAGCAAGAACTAGGTATCACGCTTTATCTAAAGTCAGCTAAAGCTTTAGATAAAGTGGACTAGAAGACTATATAGTTAGCGCGCTTCCTGCGAGGATCTGATCGCAATTATGGCGTAGTTTAAGCTAACTAGTAGAAGAGATACGCTAGACGTACGGCGTTCTAGACTAAGATATCTATAACTTTAATAAGACTAGGTTCGCGATAGGCGTCGCTAGAACGTTAAAAGTAGTTACTAGCGCTAATAGAGTTAGTCGGGCAGTCGTTGTCTAGCTAGGCAATCGCGAGTAGGTAACAGCGATCGAGTGCGTTAACGCGTCTAGCTAGTGTTTTCTACTATTTATAATACTATCTAGTAAAGTCTACTAAGCTAGCTAGTATAATAAGCTTCTACTTAACTAGACTATTAGCGTCTTAGCTAATAGCTAGATAATAGACGAGCTTAGAGTAGACTAGGTAAAGTACTTTAACTAGTATATAGCTACTTATATAGCTAGAGTCTATTAGCTTTTTATTTTAGATGGCTATAGTAGCTACGCTACGCTAAAGTTTAATTAATACTGCGCTAAAAATAAGATTATCACTCTCTATATACTGCCTTATACGTTATATCTACTTTAGCCTCTTAACGTAAGCTACTTCTTACCGCTTAAGCGCGCGTATAGGCGTAAGATTAAGAAGCTTATCTATTAAGGCATCTACTATATTAATAAGATAGACTTTTTTATAGTCTATCTATAGATTTAGTAGATAGTCTTTACGTAATAGAATATTTAAGTAAGCTTTTAAGTAATAGGCCTTATCTCTGTCACGGCGCTAGCTATTATAATAGTAGACTGGCCGTTTCTAGGTATAGGAGACTAGAATTCTCTAGGGGGCTATTAGAGCCACAGAACTAGTAAGGTGGCTAGCGCGCGTCTATCCTAATTAGCTGCGGACAGAATCTAGGTGCGGGCCTAAGTACCTAGATTCTATAAAACTATAGCGCTGTAGTCTAGAAAGCTCTTTAAGCTACGTCCTATCTTCTACTCTATACTACCTATAGTAAGAGCCTATTAATAAGCTATAGTAATAGAATCTATACTTATACTTATTATTTCTACTATAAGCCTATACTATAATATTACGTAGCTCCTCCTTATAGGTACGCTATAATCTATTATACTTATCCCCTATCTACTTTATCTATCTAATACTATTAAGAACTTATAGGGCGACTAGTTCTAGAACTACTTACCCTAATAGCTAAACTATATCTAAGAGTTCTACTATCTTCTTAAGGAAACAAACTCTGCTGTTACGAAGGTAGAGGAAGAGACTAACTAGGCTAAGCTAAAGGCTAACGCTCTTAAGTAGTAAGCTATTTTTCTAACTAATAAGAAGAATAAAGTGTTACGCTAGCTAGAGGTATAGATCTAGAGATACTTTATAGTAATTAAGTACTAGAAGAAATAGCTCTAAGAGAAAAATAAGCGCTATATAAAAGCTAAGATTATAAAAAAGAAGGCTTTTTCTCTTATAGTACTAATAGTTTCTATCTCGAAGATCTAGAATAATCTAGCCTTAACTACTAAGATAGTAGTAGATTTTATACTATAAACGTCTCTGCCTATTATTACTATACTTTCTATCTCTTCTTAAGCTTCTAAATAACTACTAGACTTTAAAAAGTTTAATAGTAAATAAAAGAATCTCTACTACTTTATATCCTACATTAAAGAGAAGCGATAGAAATAAATGGACGTAGAGGTGCGATGCGGAAGTTGCTACTTATTCTATTGATAGATTAGAGGTAGATTCGTCCACTTGTCTAGTAATAGACTTAGAGGTAGCTTATCGAAGATACTAGTAATAATATAAAGAAGGATTAGTAAGAGAAGTTAATTAATCTTAAATTATCGTAGAACTACTCTACTCTCTATCTACTTAGCTATTCTACTACTATTTATATTAATAATAATTAATTCTAGAAGAATCTATCCAGTAATAGATTACGTAATTAGAGACGTAATAGATAGATAGTTTAGGTTAGAGATTAATTATTAATATAGTTTAGAGTAATGTTATTAAATAAGGTTAGAGATTAGCTAAATAGCTTATATCTTTAATAGTTTCTGATAGAATTCTTTTTTTATATATTAGCTAAGAATCTTTATAATTACTTTTTCTAACGCGTTTACTTATATATATATTTTTTAATCTATTTAAAAATAGAGAAAAATAAAGATATCTATAAAGAAGTTCTTAAAGTAAATATAAACCTTTCTATCTTTATTACTAATATTAATTAAGATACTCTTCTCCTTTCTTTAAGCTTAGTCTTCGTTGGTAGATTCTACTTTCTTCTTTGTTAGTTTAGTTAGAGAGAGTAAGATTTTTAAAAAATTTAGTATAAATCTATAATAGTAGTTTATAAAGCCTAGAAATACTCTAATATTATAAACTATATATAGTTCTAGCTATTCTTAGACTATTTTAGCTTAATTTATATTAATACTAACCTCTTCTAGTATAATAATATAGCCTAGAAACTCTATATATTAAGTATACTATTTATATTTTAAAATCTTTAAATATAGCTTAGCTTTATATAATCTATTAAGTACTTCTTTAATATAGATTATATACTTTTTTTCTAAATTAAAGAAGATTAATATATTATTAAGATATATAATATAAGTTATCTTAACTAGTTTTACTAAAATATAATAAATATATATTTAAAATTAAATAAATATATTTATTAAGCTAAAAAATACAACTATATAATTAAAATAACTATATCTTATATAAAAAATAGTTTTTTACTTTTTTTTTTTTATAATTCTTACTTAGTAGTACGCTTTCTTTCTATCTAGTTTTATATAGAACTTTACTTAAGCTAATCTATTAAGAGATTTAGTAATTAATAGTTAAAGATAATAGTTTTTAATAGTTATTTTGTTTTAATCTTTATAGTTTATATATAACTTTATTTTTTAATTTTTTTTCTTTATAAAGAGTATTAGTATATCTAGAAGTAACTTTCAAAATTAAATTTATTTCTTAATAAAATACTCTTCTAGATACTCTTATAAAAGCTTAAGTTCTATTTTTAAAAGACTATATAGAGATTAATAGAGTAGTATAGTATTTTATTATAAAGTAATTACTATATTATATAGTCTATAGTTAATAAAAAAGTATAACTTCTCTTCTAAGTATAGCTTTATAAACTTAGTATATTATAATAGAAGTTAAGACTATTTAGATTCTATTAAGCTAAATTAGAGTTTAATAATCTCTTTTAGATTAGTCTTATCTTTATTATCTCTTTCTAGATTAAACTTTACTACTATAGCTACTAAGAGCGTGTAGATATCTACTAAGAGTATTCTAAGTATTTTATTAAATTTTTTAGTATCTTCTATACTAATTTTCTAGAACTTTAATTAAGATATATTTTTTCTACTCTAAAAGAGTACTTATCTACTTATATAGATAATTTTAGCTACTATATATTAATCTATAGTAGATCTAAACAAATTTAAAAATATTTAATTTTACTAATAATAAAATATATTTTTTATAACTAAAAGTATTCTTATAAGTTTATTAATTCTATAGTTCTAGTAGTTATACTATATAATTAGATCTCTAAGTCTCTTAGTTTTTCTACTAATAAATTAGAGATAAAAGTAATACGTAAGTTTAGTTCTTTTACTAAGTAGCTAAAAATAATATTTTACTAAGAAACTTTATCTATAAAAGTTTTAATTAGCTTTAATATTCTAATTTAGACTATAATTATAAGAAATAAAGTTAGGTTTTCTTATAAGAACTTTTTTAGAGATTATATTTTCTTATTTATACCTAGTTAGTAGCTATAAATAGAAAGAAAAACTATTATACTTTCTATCTTTTACTTTTCTCTAACTTAGTTTTTATAAAAATAGTTACTATTACTTTTAGTTAACTATAGTTTTTTTATTTATAACTAGATAGTCTATATCTATAATAGATAGAACTAGATAAGCTTCTCTTATACTAGTCTATTTTTAGCTAGTTTAAACCTTTTTATTCTATAGTATTCTACTTTAGCTTTTTCTAAGTCTTTTTAGTTTCTCTCTCCTTATTAGTAGAGAATTTCTTTTAATTTTACTTCTTTTCTTTTAGTTTAGTTAATAAAAGCTTATTTTAGTACTTTCTATTCTATATAAGTTTAGCTTAACTATTAAGGTTACTTACTATACTTTATAAACTTAGATTAATAAAGAGTAGCTCTTTCTATACTATAGAGACTAAAGCTTTTATAAAGTTTATTACTCTTTATTTTTCTAGATATAAGAGTTCTAACTTAGTTTATAATATATCTAGTATAGATAGAAGATTATTTAGATTCTAAAACTATTTTTATTTTATATCTTTAAGATCTTTATATACTACTAGTTTATATTACTCTATAAGCCTAAAGGCGTCTAGTATATTTACTTTTAGATAGAACTAAGTAGAGTACTAGTAAAAGTTCTTTTATTAACTATTATAAACGTAGATATTCTATTTTATCTTTAAAGACTTAAATATAAATTACAACTTAAAATTAATCTTAAATATATTAGATAAGAAGATTTAGATATTTTCTTAAAAAGTTACTTTATATTCTCTCTCTTAGTAGTTATACTCTATATAATTATAATTATTAAAGTATATTAGTCTATTTAGTAGTAGTATACTAGTATTTAGTATAATATATTATTCTATTAGATAAAGTATAACTTAGAAGTTCTTTTAAAGCGTAGTAAAGTTACTCTATTCTACTCTCTACTTTATATTCTAAAGGCGTATAAGTTCTTATTCTTCTAGAATTCTTTAATACTATTTACGTAATTCTATAAGTTAGATATATAAATTAAACTAATTAGGTATATTCTATACCTTTTCTAGCTAGTTTAAGCTAGATAGAGGCTTATTAAGGTCTTTTAGATTAAGTATATCTATTTAGGCTAGTTTAGAAATAAAGAGTTATAACTAAGCTTTTAATAATTCTATTCTTATAGTTTAGGCATAACTACGCGTACTTTACTTATTTATTATACTTATTATTTCTCTTAGTCGTGCTTAGAGGGGAGCTATTTAAATATAAGACGTTTAGATAGTATGTAGTATAGGTAAAGAGAAAGAATAGTATATAAAGGTAAATAGTCTATATTCTACTTAGACGAATAGCTACTAAGCTTAGATAGTACTCGTAGGGCTTATATATGCTTTACTAAGTAAGATATAACTAAGAGAGCGTAAGGAGGGCTAGGATAGCCCTAAGTGCCCCAAAGGGGGCTAGGGTGACCTAGGTCCTAACAGGTACTACCTTAAGTATCTAGATTCTCTACGTACCGCCCGAACGACGTTCAGACGACAGCCGTATAACCTAGAAGCTACCGCGTGTACCTAGACTCTACTAGCCTAATTGTTACTTAGGTAACTAGCTTATATATAGATAGCTACGTAGCTTAGAAGCTTAGCTCTCTATTGAATACAATCTCTTGTATACCTCGCGATTGCTCTCTAGATCGCAGCCCCTTATAATACTATAATGTCTCTTTAGAACTACTTAATAAAGAAGCTCTTACTATCTCTTTCTACCTCTATAGATAGTTTCTAATAGTCTATTATATTATAATTTTCTTATAGCTCTGCTAGAGTACTAGTTTATAAGTCTAGCCTCGCTAACTAGAACTCTACTATGATTAAAAGTTAACGCCCGTGCTGCTACTACTAATATCTCTACTAAATCTATATATTTTCTAAATTTAAAAAATATAATTAATTCCTATATACTAGTATTTAGGTTAGTAGCCTTATACCTCTTTATAGGCGCGTAGACGTTGTAGTATTAACTTAATTAGTACCTAGATCTAGGTGCTAGGTATTCTATGCTAGCTCTCTTTTAGAGCTCTATAAAAACTATTTAACTCTTCTTAGGTTTTATAATAATTACTATATTATAAAACTAAGCGATCTATATTTCGTTTGAGAGTCTACTAGAGGTGCTTAATAAAGTTAAATCTAGTAAAAAAGCTAGCTAGCTAAAGAGTATAATCTAGTATATAGCAAGAAAGTTATATACTCTATATAAAGTATATATATAAGCGTTATTATAAATAAAAAGCTACTAAGGCTACTAGTAAGGTAGAAGACCTTTCTTAAGAGTTTTAATATAACTTTTACTTCTATATTTACTATAGAGAGTATTAAAATCTTTTTTTATAATTACTAAAGAACTACGTTGCCTCTACTTACGTTTATCTAACTATATAGCCCTCTATACTATCTACTATAGGCCTTAGCTAGGTAAAGCCTCTATAATTATTCTAGGCTTCTATTTCTTATCTAGATACTAAAAACACTACTTCTATATAGTACTAGAGCTCTTCTAAATAGAGTACTTATCTAAGAATTTAACTATACGCTAATACTAAGGAAAGCTCTAGTACTAGTACGCGAATCTATACTATAGATAAGTATACTAGAGAGTTAACTTTAGACGCGTTTTATAGTAGTATTTAGTAAGATTACGTTACTTAAGTATCTAGTATAATATACTACAGCTAAGGAGCTTTAAAGAGGTCCTATTAGCGTTTATAAATACTATCTCTTTAGTAAGTATTTTATATAGTATTTTTTAGCGATTTCTATACTAGCTAATAGATAATCTTTATCTAATCGCGCGAGATTATATATAGATAGCTAGAGCGAGGTCTATTATTAGTAGTGCTAGTAGAGTAGAATTTTTTCTACAGCTTTCTGATTGCGGAGGGGTCGCGGTGAAGTACCTTACCTACTTCTTTGAAGCTTACGCCGCTGCGTAATATCCTAATCGCAAAATTGCGCTCTGCGGATGTTATATTTCGACGATGGCGCACATTTTGAGATACTACTTAGCCGAATCGGCGCGGTGTAGCGTTGGTGGTGGGCATTCAAAAAGGTGGGTTGGGTTGGTGTGGGTGGGGTGGTGGAGCTTGGCGAGGCCAGACTTATGAAACGTGACGTAGTTCAAGCGTTATCTAGTAAGAGTATTTCTATCTTACCTTATAGTACATATAGTTTACGCCCTCCCCTATAGTATCGTATCTCTTCTGCTATAAGACGTTTAGTTTTGATTTAGCATAGGTAGAGAGTAATAATGCCAATTAGAGGTAAATGGTCCGTATTCCACGTACACGAATAGCTACCAAGCTTAGGTAGTATTCTCTATACTTATATATACTCTGCTAAGCAAGATATAACTAGGACAGCTAAGAATGGGCTAGAGTAGCCCTAGGTGGCCTAAGGGGGGGCAGAGTAGACTAGCTCTTGACATCTACTATAACTTTATCTCTATCATCTCAATACTAGTTACCTTATAGATACATTGTTTCATCTTTGATAACCGAACCAATTGCAATATTACTTCGACTAAATTAAATATCATTGTTGAGATATGTCTGATTTAGATCCACCGCATTTCTTTAATCGTCAGTGTAAGGATGATCGAGGCAATTGCGGTACCCGATACAAGAAGGATCTAGCATCTTAACATGCTCCTATAAGGACTGGAAGGTTGTTAGAGATAATAGAGTAAATAATGCTAATTGGGATCATTTCTAGATGTTCATAGATAATGCGACTATGCAAACTTGCAATGCTACTAGTTACTTCTTAGGCTTAGTAAGCATAGAGAGGATGATGAAGCTATCCATATGCAGCTAGTTCCGCCGCAACGGCAAGTGCCTCTGACTGATCAATTGTGCAGACATATCGTCAGTCAGCAAACATAGGGACAGTACTAAGGCGAACCCTGAACTCCTTAATCATCCTGCGAAAAGCGTCTGTGCGCGATTATTGCGATAAGCGAGCATCCTTCCAACAGCTATTGATGGCTGCTAATCACCGTGTATCTCATTTGCATATTCTAAGTTGTCCATATAGCTGCGGCAAGGCCTTACGCTAGATGATAAATTACAGGTTAGTATAAACTTCCTCGTTGTGGGAAGTTGTTAGAAAGATTACTAGTAGATAGCAGAGGATGTGGCGGCGGAATCGAGCATAGAATCAACAGCGAGCCAGTGCTAGCCAGCCACAGGTTGAAGAGCACATCCAATACGTAGGAGCATGCATATCTTCATTCGTTCGCTGGTACCAAGCGGCTGATAACTACAAATTTGGCTCGTGCAAATCATGCGACATTCCTCTCAATTTGTAAGGCAGAACTAGAAGCGGCATGCCGCAGTATGTTATCGGCGACTCCATTGGTCTAGATGGCTAATTAAAGCGCACTCAGCTAGGTGCTAGCTGTCTCAGGGTTTTTCCGGAAGAATAAGTGTAATTGCTAAACGAGTGAGGACATGACCTAAGTACCTAGGTAAATAAATATTTAGGACATTGAGAACGAAACAAAAGTTATCGAGTTACTAGGAAACGGATTCAATGCAGAGTCTCCGTCCTGAACTAAGCACCGAATCCCCGAGAGACAAGTGCAAAGAAGACAGTTCCCTGGTGATAAGAGATTGCCTACAGCTCTACAACGAGCTCTCCAGCACGTCGTCCCACCCTCTCTTTATCTGTCTTAGGTAAGGTTTTTTAAGTTATTGTTGTTGGGCCACATGGCCGGGCCGGGAAGTGGGCACACTTTCGGCTGGGGGTTGGCCCAGCTGTCATACTTGAAGAAAGGCTGGTCGCGGCTATAGACACCGGGGATCTTGAACGTAGGTGTGGGATTTCCAGTATAGCTGCTGGCGATTTCTATGTGCGCACACCCCACGTAGAACTCGCGGTGTGTATACGGCTGGTGCGTGGCCGCCTGCTCGATACGGATGAGGTACTGGCCGGCGGGGATCTCGGCGGGCATCTTGAAGGTGAACTGCTTCATCTTCCAGGTAATCCAGTTGCTATCGGCGGTCGAGCCGGCCCGGTGACCCCACTGGGCAATCTTGAACCAGTCGCCGGATCCGTCATAGTCGCGGACGTCGCCGGGGGCCTTGGACATGTAGATCTGTTCAACGCGTAAATGATTAGCTTCCATGTTTCGAGAATTATGCTCAGATCTAGGGAATTCACAAGTCATTTGTTGAACTATTGAGGGGGCTCGTGGTACCTGAACAGGTCCAGGGTGGTAGAGACCGTCGGTGCCGGCGTAGGTTTGGAAGCCGACAGTATCTTTTCCAGCGGTGATCTTGGCGGTCTGGGGCTCGCGCATATGGTTCGAAGCCCCCTTGTTGCAACGAAGATCATTGCTCTTAAGGAAGGCCCCGTCCTCCCATGAGGGGTTCAGGAAGTTGTCGTGTTTGCGCGTATACTGCCACTCGGGCGTCACGTTGCCGTTGATGACAAAGTGTGGGAAAAAGTAGTGCGCAACAGTAGCCGAAGGCAGAAGGGCCGCGAGGGCAAGGGCTGAGAGGTTCTTCATCTTGAATCTAGCTACACCAATCTTTTGAACGCCCGTGACTGTTGAGTAAAGGCAATAAGAAAAATTGATTGCAGTGTTCTGGGGAATATTTGTTGGTGTGGGTACCTATGAAAGGCTCTTATAGTTTTGGCGAGCATGTTGAGTGAGCTTGGAAAACCACAGATTAGATGGCAAACACTATGGATTCACCATTATTAGCTTCTACCCTATGGGTCAAGATGCAAGATCACGCAATATATTCGCAATCTGCCTAAGTCAGCGTTTACTTCAAGCCAATTCTCTAGCATCAATTATCCAAATAACGCAACTGATGTACCCTATTAAGCGACCAATCGGAAGTATCAGCCAAGCTAATCTATGTGGGGTCGTAGAGATTGTCGTGGTGGTTGTCATAGCGATCATGACCCCCAAAGACCCACATCTCCATGTCTCAAACCGCACTTCACTGCACCCCTTCCCTAAACCCTCGCATACTAAACGATGACGAGACGGGATGGATCCCCTATATCTCCAACACTTCCTTCGTAGTATAGTGGAAGCCACCAACGACGCATGTCTGCGGAAAGTAGCGGTTGCTGACGAACTGACCGTGCAATGTTCGATATAAGAGTTGCGATCTTGGCGGTAGACAAAGAGAAGGAATTCCGAGACGAGGATCCAAAGTACCATAGTGCGGAGCGTCGAGGCGCCGGCATAACCGCAAAATGAAATAAAACTACTATTGTTGGTCCAGTCATGACCCAGGTAGGCTGCCACACTTTCTAAGGACATCGCAGTTTGGGCCGGAAGAGTGTCCACTCGTTCCGAAAACTAGCATTATTCGATTCAGTATCGTGCTGCAGCTGTACTAATACTGTAATGCTATCGGTCTACTATTAAGCTGCTTAAAAAGGGGTACTTAGTATAACACAGATTATAGTATAATCCCTATCAGGCTGCCTAAGACAAGTCCGAGAAAGGCAAGACTCTTGGCGACTATGGCCGCTGTTTTGTTAGCCCATTGAACTAGAAGTGCTCCAATATCGGGCTCCACTATTTCCCGCAAAGGTGTCTACATGGCCTACTGCCATCATGCCCCCAACACCGTATCGCCACATGGCCGTCACTTAACCACATCAACCCAGCGCGAGTATCACTTAAATAAAGGAATTTAAATGAACATACTATCCCACGGTTTACTCCTCACTGCTTAACATATAGATACCTTGTATTAATGACAACCCCTCTCTTGGCACCCTAGCTATTCCGTGCAACACCAACACGCAGCATTAAGATTGGCGAGCTAAGTTCCCGACACATATAGAATAAATCAGCTTCCCGAAGGTACTTAAGCTAAAAGAGCGGTGTGATTTCTAGAGCTTAAATCTCCACGAACCAAACAAGGACTTGTTTCGGCTTCTAAAACCCGTCAAGACTGCCGTATCGCCAAGCGCCTCTAGCCGCGGCACTCATTCTGACCAGTTTCATATTTTCCTCAACTAACATAAACCACGCCAATCACCGCTTCCAATAGTGAAAGTGATATTACTAGCATTTAAATTACTGGATGTGGTCAGTGCGTGCGGTTTTTAAAGGGTGAAAAGAGAGAAAAGGTTACTAATACGTAATACAAAGGTACTATAACTAGAGAGGTAGGGTAACAAATTGTAAGGGGCTGCGCCATGAATGAAGCACGTCATGATACCACGTGCCCACCCTAGGAATACTTGGTCACCAGAACCTCTCCGTATGAAAGAACTAACGAAAAGAGTATAAAGTAGTAGCTATTATATAATAACCTTACTCTTCTTATCCTTCTTCTTTTATAGTATAGGTTAATGTAACCTCGTTCGAGGGCCTTGTTATAAGTAACAAGAAACATTCTCTTCTTAACAAATAACAAGATAGCTATAAGCCTAGAGACGTCTACGTTAAAAATTAATAGACATTGCGGGGCTTAGAGTCACGTAATATGTTATTTCACTAAGACTAGCTATCTAGAATAGTAGCATATAAAGAAATAGAAGCGCTCTTCTAAACCTTCCGCTAAGATAATATAGATAGGATAGTGAGACTAGAAGTAATAAGGATATAAGTGTCACGTCGCTAGCTGACATAGTAGCGGACCAGCCGTTTCTAGGTGCAAGAGGCTGGAAATCCCTAGGTGGCTATTAGGGCTACGGTGCCAGCTAGGTAGCTAGCGCGCGGCCATCCTAATTAGCTGCGGATAGAATCTAGACGTAGGCCTAAGCACCTATATTCTACAAAACTACAGCACTATAGTCTAGAAAGCTCTTTAAGCTATGTTCTATCTTCTACTCTATACTACTTATAGTAAGAACCTGTTAATTAGCTATAGTAATAGAACCTATTCTATACCTACCCGTTCTATCTATAAGCCTATACTATAATATTATATAGCTTCTACTTATACGTACGTTAGAACCTATTATACCTATTCTCTATCTACTTTATCTACCTAATACTATTAAAGACTTATAGAGTAACTAGTTCTAGAACTATTTACTCTAATAGCTAACGTGTCTTACTAGTAGGTGGGCCACCCTAGTATGTGGGCTACTTCCCCGCGATATCCTACCTTTGTAATAATAACGCGTAATATCTTAACAATATAATATATTTAAACCCTAACGTGGTTCATAAGCGAGTCGGTCACCCAAGCGAGTCGGTTACTCCCCACCAGCGTGTCAACGTTAACACTATAACGTGTTATGTCTTAACAGCACAACTATTAACTAACTTATTCTAAAATTAGATCTTTAACTTACTCTTTTTAATATTTAATCGTAATATATTTAAAGCTAAAGACGTACTGCCTCTATCTATAACGTGCCTTAAAGTATAATATCTAATTAACGCGCTAGAAAGCTCCCTTAATATAACTACAAGCTAAATTTAAAGCGTATAAATAAGCTAGAAGAGAAGGCTATAGTTAAGCGTATTCTTAAAGAGTCTACGCGAGGATTTGCCTCTATAAAGACTAAGGTTTAAGTAATAGCTAATAAACTATTAGAGAAGTATAGTAGTAACCCTATTAGTAAGAACTAGGTTAATAACTTTATTAAGCGGACTCCTGAGCTCCGTACGCGCTAGAGCTATCCTTATAATTACTAGCGAGCTGCCTATAAGAATCTAGTAGCTATCTAGCGCTAGTTTAACTTAGTCTAGGTAATAAAGTAGAAGTAGAGTATTATAGATAATAATATCTATAACTTTAATAAAACTAGCTTTATTATAAGTAAGATTTTATTATAGTTAGTTATTATAGTAGTAAAGGAATATAGAAAAAAAAGTAGGTATAGCTAAGTAACTATGAGTAAGTTACTATAATCTAAACTATAGGCGCGTTAGATTACTAGATACTACTCTTTATTATCTTTATAAGTAAAGTACTTATTAATATCTAATTTAAAGATTTACTTACTAACTAAGTTCTTAAAGTTAGTCTTAATAGCTAGATAAATAACTAGCTTAGTCTTACTTAGTGTTATGGGGTAGGTTATACCTACTCTATAGAACCTAGGACGACTAGCGGGAACTATAAGTACCCAGTTAACTCCCGACCTTCTTTATAGCCTAAGTAATATAATAACTTAAAGCTTCTAATAGTATCCTATTTAGTTAGCTTATAATAATTATATTACTTATCTTATATAAAAACCTAACCTTAAAAGGGAACCTACTAGAAGCTATACTAGATAAACTAATACCTAATCTAGAGTCTATAATAGAAGAACTTAGACGTCTATAGTAATAGATTAAAGCTTAGAGAGCTATAATACTATAAATAGAGAAAGATAATAAGAGACTATAAGATATCTATAGTATAACTAGACTAGAGATAGGTAACCCTCTAGGTAATATAAGCACGCTAACGACGTTAGACCTAATTATACCTCTAACGTCCCTTCCCTTCTCTTTAATACTAGAGGTATAATATAAACTACTCTCTATAGAGAAACTCTTTAGTAGCTATAAGCTATTTTTTAAGACTTAGCTAGTAATAATTATATATAAACTTAAAGTTAACTAGAAGTTTATTAGAGAACTAAGAGAATAGTTTACTTTTATCTAGGTAAACTTAAGTACGTAAGTTTAAATTAGAATAGTAGTATACTATAAGAAAAGTAGTACTAATAAAGAGTTTAACTTAGAACTCTTCTTAGAATACCTTAACTTCTACTATAAGGACAAACATAGCTAAGAGAAAGCCTAAGTATAGCTAGAAAGGCTCTAGTAAGAAAAAAATAAGTTATTTATAAATTTCTTTCTAAAATTTATATAAACTTTAACTAAAAGTAGTAAGAATAAGTAGAGTACTCTATAAAAGATTTTAAAGCTTTAAGAGGCTTTAAACTAGAAAATACGCGAGATCGCCCTAAATAGAGAGATATTCTAGAATAACTAGAATATAGTAGTCTCTATACTCTACTCTATTATAGTAAATATTAAAATAGCTTTATTTAAACGCTAATAGATATCTACTTAGGCTTTAATAAAAGATAAGAATAAGAACGTTCTAATAACTATAGTAAATAGGTTAAGCTTAGGTAGAGATAGAGACAAACTATTAAGAACCTAGAGAAAGAGATAAATAGCTAAGAATAAGAATACTTTTATTCTTAAGAAAATTTTCTATAAGTACTACTAGAGTAGTATATATATACGCTATAGACGTAATAGATACTTTATAAAAGATTACTTAAACATAGTAAATATCTAAATAATAGCTATAAATTTAACTAAAAGAACTAATATAGAAGGTCGCTTAGAAAGCTAATAGCCTCTACTTAGGCTAGAGAGTAGAGGCTAGTAGATATAGCTATAGTAAAGAGTAAGATATAGACTATAAATAAATAGTTAATACTAAAGAATATAAATAGACTTTTATTTCTTATTCTAATACGTCTTAATAGTATAATATTTACTATTATATTAGTAGACTCTAGTTACTAAAGCTTTTATATAGTATAAGATTAGATAGCTAAGAAGGCTAAGCTAAGTATAGTAAAAATCTAGCTACGTAGCCTAAGTAACGTAATAGAGGTACGCTCTAGCTCTTAAATAACTAAGTTAGCGATATTTAGATATAATCTAGATAGATAGACTATACGCGTAGTAGCTTACGTAATCTCTAATCTAGAATATAAGGTTATCTTAGAGAAACTATAGATAAACTAAAAAAAAGTAATTCTAAATATAGATTAGAGCTATTTAATAATAAAGAAGATTAAGAGATTAAAAATTTATAAATATAGATAGTATAAATATATAGCTAATCTAATTAATCTTAAAAAACTAAGTAAAAAGATAGAAACTTATAATAGAGATATATAAATTATAAAGAAGAATAAAGAATTTTAGACTAATTTTATAATAATTAACTACGTACTAATAGAATAGAACTAGACTAAAAAAGATTAGAAAAGAGTACTAACTAACTTAGTAACTTATCTATCTCTAGAACTTAAAAAATTTAAGACTTTATTTAACGCTATAAAAGTAGAGAGACTTCTACTATATAAAAGTATACTAGATTACTATATTAAGTTAGCTAGAGATAAGAATAGACGCGTACTAGAACTACTCTAGAGCTCTCTATATAGTATACTACGCGACTATCTTTTTAAAATTAGACGCTAAATTATAGAGCTAATAGATAAAGAGTAGATCTAAGTAAGCTTCTCTTTAGTAGAAGCTCTAGTTCTCTTAGTAAAGAAAGTAAATAGGAAATAGTAGTTCTATATAGACTACTAAGACCTTAATAAAATTACTTAGGTTAACTACTACTCTCTACTACTAATTAAGAAAACTCTATAAGAACTTATAAAGGCTATATAGTTTATAAAGGTAGACGTTTAGTTAGTATTTTATAGAATTTAGATTACTTTAGATAATAAGCTATTTACTATATTCTATATCTAATTTAGTCTCTTTAAGTAGATAGTCTACCTCTTTAAACTTATAGAAGTATCTACTACTTTCTAACGCTATATTAATAGCGTACTTAGAGAATTATTAAGCGTCTATATAATAGTCTACTTAGATAATATCTTAACTTATTTATATAGATTAAGAAAAAACTACTTAGAAAAGGTAAAGAAAGTACTATAAAGCTTAGAAAAAGCTAGCTTATACTTATACCTAGAGAAGAGCGTATTTATAATAAAAATAGTATACTATTTAGGTTATATAATATAGATAAAATAATTAATCTACTTAAACTTAGTAAAGATTAAGACTATATAGAAATAGAAGCTCTCTATAAATATATAAGAAGTCTAAGAGTTTATAGGTTTTATAAATTTCTACTATAACTTTATTTTTTATTTCTTAGAAGTAGTAGCTCTATTATATAATCTAACTAAGCGTAATATAGAGTTTAAATAGAGTAGAATAAAAGAATATACGTTCTAAATACTAAAGTAATCTTTTATAGTAAGCCTAATACTAGCCTAATAGAACTCTAATTATAATATAGTTATAGAACTAGACTACTCTAGCATAGCTCTAGATAGCTACCTCTTATAATAGAATAATAGTATTCTATACTCTATTATATACTACTTTATATTCTTAATAGTAGAATAAAGAAACTACTTAATCTATAATAAAGAACTAATAGTAGTTATAAAATACGTTAAGATATAGATAGCTAAACTAATAGCTATTAAAAAGCTATTTATGATACTAACTAACTATAAAAACTTAGAGTACTTTATAAAGATATAAATACTTAGTAAATAGTAATACTACTAGGCTAAATTTCTATTATGCTTTAAGTTTAAGCTCTACTTTAGGCTAAGGCGATTAGCCGCGAGACCTAACGCGCTAAGCTAACGCGACTAGAACGTAGAACTAAAATAAAAATAGTAAAGATACGTTATAGTTCTAGTCTAGATCTACGCTATATATTTAGTCTAGCTCTAGCTTAATACCTTCTTAGCTATACTATAGCCTATAGTATTTATAAATAGCTATCTATAAGATTTTTAGAATAAAGTAATATAATAGTTAAATCGCTACTATATAAGATACTAGGTAGTAAAAGAAGATATATATTCTTTTCTCTCTAAGGTTAATACTAGATAATAGATTAGAGACTATATAATATTAGTATATAAAATACTAATATAGCGTAGAGTTATATAGCTCTCTTTATAGAAACCTCTAATAATAGCTATAATATAAAGAACCTATAAGACGCCTATAGTAGAGTACTCTAGTAAAAACTAAATATTCTAGATTCTCTAACGTAACTACTACTAGAATAGAATATCTATAGATGTAACGCGTTTTATATAAAACTATTACTACTTTATAGCTTACTTATCAAGATTAAAGTAATAAAGTCTTCTATAACTACTACTAATAATAGATTAATTTTAGTTTTAAATCTTAATAGATTTTATAATATACTTGCTATAAGAAAGAAAGAACTTACTATACTTTCTACTTATAATTATAGACTAGCTATTAAAGTTTATATAGTTAAAGATAATAACGTTAATAGTAGTAGAAGTCTACGTAAAACGATTCTAAGATATATAGTAGCAATTCTATAGCTTTTTATTATAGATTATTATAGACTAAGAATTAAATTAGCGTAAAGAATTTTAGAAAATACTTTATAAACTAGTAAGTATTAAATAACTTTTATTAATAGTATACTACCTCTAGATAGATAGTAGTATAGAATATATAAACTAGAAGGTGTAGGCTATACTATATATAGTAGTAAATTTTAGCTAGAATAACTAGCCTAGCTATTTTCTAGTCTACTAGCTTACTCTAAATAATAGAAACTTATTAGTTATAGAGATAAGTCTAAATCTATTACTAAATAGATATAATATACTTATAATCTAGCTTTATATAAAAGATAATATAGATAGAAGAACTCTAAAGAGAAGAGCTATTTAGTTTACTAAATATCTAAGAATAGAAGTAAAGTTAGCCTAAGTAGTAATTATATTTATATAATAATAATAATAAAACGCGTTAAACTAAACGCGCTACTCTACTAAGAAACTCTAATCTAGTAATAAAGTATAGTTCTACCTTCGTAACGTAAAAATAGCTAGACTAAGTAAAAAATTAGACTAGCTATAGATAAAATATATAGTACTAGTAATACTATTCTTACTTATAGTTATACTAGACTTTCTAGAGAGACTATATAAGACTATATATATAGATCTTATAGAACGTATAGTAGAGAACCTACTACTAAGCTAAGAATAAGCTAACTATTATTTAGGCCTAACTACTAGTTTAGTAGAGAAGAATAAAACTTTACGCGAATAAGAAGTAGAGGAAATCTTAGTAGAAAAGAACGTAAAAGAATATAATAAAAGATAAGTCTTAGTAAAATAAAAAAGCTAAGTAGCCTTAATATAGTATCTAAAAAAAGACTTTATAGATATAATAGCCTTATAGAAATTTAAAAATAAGTTAACTAAATAAAAAGAAAAAAAGAAAACTTTTTATTTATATTAAGTATACTCTATAGAATAAATAGAACTTACTATATATAAAAATAGCTCTAGGTAGCTATTATAACGTTACGTTATAACGCTAGCTTAGTAAATAAAAATAAAAATAAAGATACGCTACTACTACTATATTAAAAACTTAATCATAATAAGAAGTATAATACTAACAAAAAAGCTTTGTATTATTAGAATTTAGAAAAGACTCTAAGTAACCTTATCTAGCCTTAAGATAGTAATACTTAAGAGCTAGCTCTTAACGTATTAAGCGCGTAATATTAGCTTATAGAAGTTAGCTAGATAATATAATAAAATAAGATAAAACTTAAACTAACCTAAAGGCGCTATAAAGCCTTAGTATTCTACTAGAAAGCCTAACTAATAAAGTTACTAAGTATTATAAGCTTCTAAGAATAACGACCCTAAGTAAGCGTACTAAAGAAAGAGAGTAGAGCTAATATAGAGCTAGAGATAGAGATAGTAGAAGTAGAGAGATAGAGACTAGTATTCTAAGTAAACTTAAGCTTATTTATTAAGTAATAATAAAAGAAGTAGAACTAAAAGAAGTTAGTAAAAGAATAGAGAAGAGACTAGAAAGGTATATCTCTTTACTAAAATTAGGCTACTTCTTAGCCTTACTATAAATAAATACTTCTTTATTCTTCTTATAAGTATATATAATAAAATTATATAAAGTATAGTAGAGTCTAGAATATATATAAAAAAAAGGTATATTTTAGTAATAAGTACTTTTATCTTTATAATAAAGCTAATAAGTATTAGTACTACTTAGCTTATAGTTAATATAGCTACGTATTCTTTCTTTAGTAATATATTTAAGATAGAGAGGCTTATACTTCTTAGAGAGTATATTAGAATTATTAGAGTTACTCTTAAGGTTCTAGCTAGTAATAATATAGTACTTCTTAATAGAAGTCTAAGAAATAGTTAAAAAACTAAGTAGAAATAAGAAGAGCGTAATACTAATACTAGATTTATTAAGGCTATAGCTAAGCTAGTAAGAAAAACTACTAGAGAGATCTCTACCTATACCTATAGTAGTACTACTAGAGCTAAAGTTAATAGTAGATATAAAAGAAATAAAGTTTAGATTACTACTAAAAAAAGATAAGAATAGAATATAGTAGAATATATAGAGAAGATAAAGATAGAGATTAATAAAAATAGTAAATAGAGAAGTAAAAGTAGTAGAGAACTTAACTAAAAAAGAAAATTTATATAGTAGAGGCGGCCTATACGTAATACGTAATACTAGAAAAATAAAATAATACCTAATTAAACTTAGAGAGAAAATAACGCTAATGCTAACTACTAGAGCTATAGTTAGTAATAAGAAAAATTAATAGTAACCTATAGAGATTAGAGAGAAACTAATCTAATACTATTTATAAAGCCTTATAGTAATATAATAAGAACGTAATAATAGTATAAGATAAGAGAATAGTAACTATCTAGCTAATAGAAAGTTAATAATAGACTATAGAAAGAGAGTATATTATAGAGTAGGTTATACCTACTCTATAGAACCTAGAACGACTAGCGGGAACTATAAGTACCTAGTTAACTCCCGACCTTCTTTATAGCCTAAGCAATATAATAACTTAAAGCTTCTAATAGTATTCTATTTAGCTAGCCTATAATACTTAGTTAGAGTACTTTAATATCTATATAAAAAGCTCTACTATAAGTAGATATTAACTACTTATTATTAATAGTTATAAAAGCTACTACTTAGTTAAATTCTAAAATTTTTATAAAGAGAAGAATATTATTTTTCTTTATATACTTCTATACTTATTTTATCTATTATAGCTTCTTAACGTTATATACTTCTTACTATTTAGGTATAAGTATAGTAATACTATTTTAGGCTTAGTATATAACTATACTTACTATATTAGTAAAGAGACCTTTCTACTAGCCTTTAAGGCTACTTTTAAGTAGTTTATTATAAAAAATAATATTTAAGCTAGCTTTAGAGGCGCTAGTCTAGTTCTATATAATCTATAGACTATATTATCTAAGCTTAATATAGTAGTATAGACGCTATATTAATTATTATAATAGATAACTACTTAGTAGACATAGATACTATATAACGCGCGCGAAGTTAAGTCTTAAATTAGTCTTATTTAAGAGAGTATAAAAAAATAGTTTAGGTCTTCTACTAATTTACTTACTAAGTAAATTATATAGCTAAGTAAAAAAGCCTAGTAAATAGTATATAAAATAATACTTATAATAAAAGAAATAGATACGCTTTAAGTAGCTCTTAATAAGTTAAATAAGTATAAGAGCTATAAGTAGCGATATATATAGATAAAAAAGACTTTTACTATAAGTAAAGTATAAGAAGTATTAATTAAATAGATTAATAGTAGTTATAGTAATAGTAAGAGTATATTAAAGAGAGTATAAGGAGAGTAGTAGTGTAGGCGTTATAAGTAGACTAGATATAACGCTTATACTTACGTAGTTAAGATAGATAGTATAAGTAATAGTAGTAATTTAGATAATTAATTTAGTATATCGTAATAGTTTATTAACTATAGTAAAAAACTATAATAACGTATTAAGGTCGACGCGCTGGTAGGGAGTGACCGACTCGCTTAGGTAACTAACTCGCTTGTGAACTACGTTATACTAAAGGAGATTTATTTATTACTATCTGTAATATGAATTCCAAGTAGATTTATAGTAAATAATATACTACTACTACCTATAGCGTTCTATCAATAACTGTGATGGGCTACGCTCTTATGAGTGGCGCTGCGATACGTGCGCGCGCTAATATTGAGTATATATATCTAGCTACTATAACAACAAGACAAGCTTGTTGTCTTGTGTATACCTTTTGGTACACTGGACGGCGCGAGTAGCTGCGCGCAAGGTTATTTTTAACCTGCCCATTACAATAACAATTTAGCGTTATTACACTAGAACACGCTCTTAAAGTAATTAGAAGCTACTAACGAAGCGCCTAATAAAACTAGAAGAGTAGGCTATTACTTAATATGTAATAGTTAAGGCTAAGTAAGAACTACTCTATAGAAGAGATAATATATAAGATAACGTACCTTATGGGTTCGTGTCTTACATAGGTTCGTGTTATAGTTTTGCCAAGACCCTACTAAAATACCTACTACCTTCTAATATTATAATAATTATAGTACTTATAGTCTTTTTATAAACGTTAAATATAGCTTACGCTTTAAGCTGTTAAATAAGATATAAATCTTTTAGTTTAACGCGCTATACGTATCTTTAACGTCTATTATAAGACACTTAGCTATTAACGCAAAGAATAACTATTATAGATAGATTATAAGTTTAAAATAATAAATTTAACTAAGCTTAAGAAGATAGTAGTTATTAAGTATATACTTAATCTTAATTTACGTAGATTTCTCTCTAGGCTTATAGATATAGCTAATATAGCTAATTCCTTACGCGCTAAGCGTAATTTAGGCTAGGTTACCTAAAACTAGCCTAGCACGTTAATTAAGCGCTACTCTAAGCTTAAAGTAAAGTTTTATCGTAAGTATAACTATAAGAGAGTACTCTATAAGAATTCTAAGGCTATTTAAGACTAGTTTAGCTTAGTAGCTAATATTAAAGCTAAGTATAACGTACCTCACGGGTTCGCGGTCCACACGGGTTCGCGGTCCACTTTTGCCAAAACCCCACCAAAATACCTACTACCCACAAATGTTACAACAACAACAGCAGTTACAGACTTCTAGTGAATGTCAAATACAGCTTACTCTTCAAGCTCTTAAACAGAACGCGAATCTCTCAGAACAACGCGCTACAGCTCTTTATAACGTCTCTCGAACAACACTACGTCAAAGACGCGACGGACAGGATTTATAAGTAGATTGTAGGCCTAAAACAATGAATCTAACTAAGCTTAAGGAGAAGGTAGTTATTAAGCATATTCTTAATCTTAATTTACGTAGATTTCCCCCTAGGCTCGCAGATATAGCTAATATAGCCAATTCCTTGCGCGCTAAGCGCAATCTAAGCTAGGTTAGCCAAAACTAGCCTAGCACGTTCGTTAAGCGCCGCCCTAAGCTTAAAGTAAAGTTTAATCGCAAGTACGACTACAAGAGAGCACTCTATAAGAATCCTAAGGCTATTTAAGACTAGTTTAGCCTAGTAGCTAATATAAAAGCTAAGTATAGTATCTAAGATAACAACACGTATAACTTTAACAAGACAGGCTTTATAATAGACTAGATTACCCCTAGAGCTATTATTACAGCTTTAGAGAGACGTAGACAACCAAAGACTATCTAGCCTAGCAATAGAGAGTAGGCAACAGTCATCTAGAGTATTAATACGACTAGATAGACAATTCCGCCCTTTATTATACTTAAGGCGCGCCACTACCTCTTAAGCTAGTATAAGGACGGCGATATACCCCATAACTAGGTTATTAAAGTCTCTAAGAACGGCTAAACGACTAATAAGCTTAGTCTTACGTAGCTAAAGCACTTTAATAAGCATATAAAGAAGAAGGTAGTAGGTACCTACTACCTACTCTTTATTAACAGCTATAAAAGCTATAACTCGCTAGATTTCTAAAAATACTATAAAGATAATAAAATTATTACTCTTTATATACCTCTACACTTATCTTATCTCTTATAGCTACTTAATATAGGCTATTTTACCCCTTTAAAGTAGGCCTATAGGCGCTAAGTTAAATCGCTTATACGTACTTACATTAACTATATTACTAAATAAGAGTTCTTATCTTACTTTAAGTAGGCTTTTAACGCATTATTTACGGCTAGTAATGTCTAAGAAAAGTTTTAAAACACTAGATTAGTCCTATTTAACCCAGAACAGATTATATCCACCCTTAATATCTAGTTACGCACTCTATCACCTCTACCTATTAATACCTAGCCCTAGTTATCGTAAACTCTAAGGAATACCCTTAAAATAGGGTCGCAATCAACACTAGTAAAGTAGAAGATTTAGAGGCACCTAAATAGCTTACTAATATCTATAGTAGAGGCTTTTAAGAAGGTCTTAAAAGGAGCAGCTATTATCGCGCATAAGCTAGTGTTAGCATAAAAATAGATTAGTAAGCTTAAAGTAGCTAACATAGCTACTACGCGACGAAAATCGTATAAAAGAAAGTAGATTTAGGCAAAGAGAACCTTAATAGTTAAAAATAGGGCGCGCTTAACTACTCTCTAGAACTTTAGGGTACGTAGTAATAGGAAGAAGTTAAAGAAGTAAAAACGCGCTAAAGTAGGTGAACCGTCTTAATAGCAGTATAGACAGTATAGTAGAACTAGGTATAATATGTGAACGTATAAGAATAAAGTAGAAGTAGCCTAAGAATAATATTTTATATTACTTTACACTATAGAGGTCCAAAGTAGGCTATTTTAGGCAATAATATAGTGGTTTTAGTGGGGTCTTAGCAAAAGTAGACCGCGAACCTATGTGAACCGCGAACCTATAAGATACGTTAGTATCTAAGATAATAATATATATAAGTTTAATAATATAGAATTTATAATAGACTAGATTACTTCTAAAGTAGTTTTTATAGCTTTAGAGAGATATAGATAGCTAAAGACTATCTAGCTTAGTAATAGAGAGTAGGTAATAGTTATCTAAGGTATTAATTTAACTAGATAGATAATTCTACTTTTTATTATACTTAAGGCGCGCTACTACTTCTTAAGCTAGTATAAGAATAGTAATATACTCTAGAACTAGATTATTAGAGTTTCTAAGAATAGCTAGATAACTAATAAGCTTAGTCTTATATAGCTAAAGCACTTTAATAAGTATATAAAGAACTGTTAGAGATATAAGCTATTTAGCTAATCTCTAACCTTATTTAATAACGTTACCCTAAACTATATTAATAATTAATCTCTAATCTAAACTATCTATCTATTACGTCTCTAATTACGCAATCTATTACTAGATAGATTCTTCTAGAATTAATTATTATTAATATAAATAGTAGTAGAATAGCTAAGTAGATAGAGAGTAGAGTAGTCTTATAATAATTTAAGATTAAATAACTTCTCTTACTAATTCTTCTTTATATTATTACTAGTATCTTTAATAAGCTATCTCTAAGTCTATTACTAGATAAGTAGACAAATCTACTTCTAAGCTATTAATAGAATAAGTAGTAACTTCCGCATCGCACCTCTACGTCTATTTATTTCTATAAGAAGAAGATAGTAAGTATCTACTATCTACTCTTTATTAATAGCTATAAGAGCTATAACTTACTAGATTTCTAAAAATACTATAAAGATAATAGTATTATTACTTTTTATATACTTCTATACTTATCTTACTATTACAGCGCTAGCTATTATAATAGTAGACTAGCTGTTTCTAGGTATAGGAGACTAGAATTCTCTAGAGGGCCGTTAGAGCTATAGAGTTAGTAAGGTAGCTAGTGCGCGCCTATTCTAATTAGCTATAGATAGAATGTAGGTGTAGGCCTAAGTACTTAGATTCTATAAAACTATAGCGCTATAGTCTAGATAGCTCTTTAAGCTACGTTCTATCTTCTACTCTATACTACTTATAGTAAGAGCTTATTAATTAGCTATAGTAATAGATCTTATATATATACTTATTTTTTCTATTATAAGTTTATACTATAATATTACGTAGCTTCTTCTTATAAGTACGTATATTATACTACTATAAACTACTTTAAGCCTTCTTTCTTTTTAGAGACGCCTAAGAAGCTTACTACTACCGTTATAGCTTACTTTAGTTAGTAGCTAATATATCTACGTTATACTATTTAGTATACTTAGAAACTTAAGAAAAATTATACTACGTCTTAAGACTAGAAATAGTCCTTATAAATCTAGGTTAAGAAGAGAGAGGCTATTATCTAATATTAGAAGAAGTAGTTAGTAGCTACCTAGAAATAGATTACTAAACTAGAGATTAAAAAGGCTTAGCTTACTATAGCTACTATATCTATAGTACTAATACTCTTAGCTATTACT
Organism: Bipolaris bicolor; assembly: GCA_026262445.1. NCBI lineage: Eukaryota > Fungi > Ascomycota > Dothideomycetes > Pleosporales > Pleosporaceae > Bipolaris > Bipolaris bicolor. The sequence goes on along the minus strand of JAODYD010000043.1, from coordinate 64,131 downwards.
ATATTTCTCTCTACTCTTACTACTATTCCTAAGATCTCTATAGATAACTTAGTAAGACTATCTACGTCTACTACTTCTTTAAGTTTTTAAACTTCTAGCCTTAGTAAAAGACTATCTAACTTAAATAAGTTTAATAAAACTTAAAATAACTTATACTATTTTATTTAATAAATCTATAGTAAAATAAGTATAAATACTAATTAATTTTTATAAGCTATTAAGTATATACTTTATATAGTAGAATAACTTATAAGAAAAGTATATATATTAATATTACTAAAAATCTAGTATAGAATCTCTTAGTTTATTAACTATCTATAGATACTAGAGTATCTAAAGAGAGTCTTTAGTAACTTTGACTATATTTAAACGCCTAGAACTATTACTTCTAATAGAAGTAAAAGAACCTAGATTTTACTACCTATCTATCTAAGTTCTAGCGCCTAGCTCTAGAAGCTAAGATACTAAAGAGTGCTCTAGTACTACTACTATTCTAAGATATCTTATAGAAGCTTTAAGCTATACTTCTTTATAGCTCTACTCTATCTAATAAATATATAGCTTATATTAACTATCTCTAAATACTTAATAATTACTACTACTAGTACTAATAATAAGTTAGCTAGTTTTAAGAAATACTATCTACTAAGAACTCTAAATATACTATTAGAGAGGTTATAGGCTATCTATCTACTCTTTATTCTATCTCTTTTACTACTACTACTTTAGCTAACTTAATAGATCTTAGCTTCTAGAAGAACTTTATAATAGAGAGTAAGTAAAAGTAAAATAAATACTTCTATTATAGATTACTATAGTATTAGATTAGAGACTACTTATATCTAGATAATTACCTAGCTTTATAGATCTACTCTAGTAATATAAAATATACTACTAGCTCTATCTACTACTAAGCCTTTATACTTCTCTAAGGTTACTAAACTATCTTTTTATACTTACTCTCTAATTACTACTATACTAGTCTTTAAAGTAGCTTTAGCTTATTAGTAAATAGAGTAAGTTTAAACTAAGTTATATTTAGGCTTTTCTACTATATAAATAAAAATAATACTACTTAGTCTATATTTCTATTACGTTTACTAAAAAACTTTAAGTAAAAAAAAAAAATAAACTAAGATTTAATATAACAATACTACTTATTACTCTAAAAATAGAGAAAAAGATAATATCTATCTATACTATAACTAATACTAGAGCTAAAGAAAAGAGCTTTATAGATCTAAACTAGATAAGAAGCTAGAGACTACCTCTATAAGAACTAAGATACCTAATTTAACTAGAAGTATTTAATAGCTAAGAAGCTAAGAATAGATCTATTATTAATTACTTAAAAACTACTATAGAAGTAGATAACTACTAAGAGATTCTTTATCTACTAGCTATATAATTAGTATACTATATTATTATTCTAGAGATACTTTAGATAAAACTCTATAACTCTTAAATAAAGTTTATAAGCTATACTTTTATATTTAATAGTAAGTACTATTAAAGATACTATAATCTTTCTAATTATTTAACTTAGATCTTTACTCTATATAAGATACCTAAGAAGATATATCTAGCCTTTATACTAGGCTAACTAAAAAAGCTTTATTACTTAGATATTATAAAGATATTCTTAGAAGCCTATATAGCGTATACTTAAAGAAAGTACTAGATCTTTAAAGTATTTATTAAGTAGATTAATAAACTTCTAGCTAGTACTAATCTCTCTAATCTCTCTAACTTTATAGATCTAAAGATTTATCTCTCTAAGAAGCTTTAAAAGTTTATAAATATTTTTTTACTTAAGAAAACTAAGAAGCTTTCTTTATACTATAAGTATAATTATAATATCTATCTACTAAAAAGTAAAGCTTTTTTCTTTAGTTTACTATACTTAATATTCTATAAGAAGCTTATAGCTTTATAATAATAGTAAAAGAAAAACCTATATAAGAGGTTTATCTATTTAAGTTTTCTCTTTACTACTTTTTTTATTCTTTTTATTAAGAAATTTAATAGAGAACTTTTATTTTATATAGACTACTATAGATTAAATAATATCTTAGTTAAAGATTAATACTTACTTCTATTAATTAAAGAGAGCTTTAATAACTTAAAGTCTATAAAATACTTTTTAAAAATTAATATTATTACTACTTTTAATAATATATATATTAAAAAAGACTAAGAATACTTAATAGTATTCTAAACTAGATTTAGCTTATATAAGTTATTAGTAATACTATTTAGCCTAATAAAAGTCTCTACTATATTCTAGAGGCTTATTAATAATACTCTATAAGAGTACTTTAGTATTTTTTATACTATCTATCTTAATAATATTTTAATCTATAGCTATACTTAGTATAGATATAAAGATTATCTAAGAAAGATTCTAATAGCTCTATATAGAGCTAGCTTATATACTTAGATAAAAAAGTATAAATTTTTTAAGATAGAAACTATTTTTCTTAAAGTAATTATAGAAAAACAAAAGATTTAAATAAACTCTTAGAAGGTTAAAACTATTTAGAACTAGCTAACGTTTATCTATCTAATAGATATATAAGCGTTTATTAGGTTTAGTAATTTCTACTACTAATTTATCTATAACTTCTTAAAAATTATAGCGCCTATAGTAGGTTTAATAAAGAAAAAAGTTAAATTCTAATAGAGTACTATCTACCAGAAAGCCTTTAATTACTTAAAGTTAGTATTTATAGAGACGTTTATTTTAGTTTTTTTTATTTAAGAATAAGAATATTATTTTAAAGACTAATATATTAAACTATATATTAGCTAAAGTACTATTATAGTATAAAGATAATAGAATCTTAAAACTAGTAGTATTCTTCTCTAAAAAGTACTTGTTATAGAGTATAACTATAAGATCTATAATAAAGAACTACTAATAATTATTTATTACTTTAAGAAATAGAGACTAAAGCTAGAGAGTATAGTATCTTCTATTAGAGTAATTACTAACTACTATAACTTAGAATACTTTATAATAACTAAGCTATTAAATAGATAATAAACTTACTAGGCTAAATTTTTTTCTAATTTTAATTTTAAAATTATATACTAGCTAAGTAAGCTAGAAGTAAAGCCTAATATACTAACTAAGAGATTAAAAGATTTATCTAAGAAAAGAGATAAACGCCTTAAGTAGTAGAGCTAAGTAGTACTAAAAAAAAAGAACTTTAAACTAGATAGTCTATAAGAGAGCATCTAAGAAACTCTCTTTAGTCTCTCTATAAGGGGCTACACTCTAAAGAGTAATTATAAGATATATAAAAGATTATATTTAATAAAAAGCTATCTACTTTACTTATATAGTATTTATTTACTTATTAAAGAAAAATTATACTAAAGTATCTAAGTATATTATTTAAGTACTACTTAGATAGTAAGTAGAATTTAGATACTTATAGTAATATCTAGATTCTATACTTATTATCTAAACGTAAGTTAGATAGCGCGCGTATAGCTTTAACTAAGATTCTATTAAGAAGCTATTTAAAGAGTATTTAGCCTATTATAATATCTCTTTTCTTAAAGTAATACTATATTATCTCTATAAAATCTCTTTAGTAGATAGCTTTTACTATCTTATTTAGTTTCTATAAATACTTTCTATTAATTTACTATCTTAGCGTTCTCTAGTAGCTTTACTAGTTTAAGTATTATTTAGTAGAATTTTTCTATTTTACTTTATAGAATAGCTTACGCTCTCTTCTATAGTAGTATATCTCTTCTACTATAATATTCTTTATCTCTTATTTATCTTCTCTATCTACTTATAGTAGCTATAGCTAATAATTATTCTAAATTTAGTTTAGAAGTAAGTTATTACTAGTAAATTTTAGTTAATTAAGATAGAAAATAGAGGATAGATCTAGTAGTGTATCTAGCTTAACTAAGTAGCTATTAATTATCTTTACTACTATATACTTAGTACTCTTTTAGTTAAGCTTCTTTAAGCTTTATTTTATACTATACTACTAATTAAGCTTTAGCTATACTTTATTATCTACTTAGTAGCTCTATATCTCTCTCTAAGTTCTATTTATCTATCTTTCTTATTTCTATTAAGTAACTACTATACTTACTTAGACTAGTTTTATAGCTTATTATAGCTTAACTATAATCTCTACTACTTTCTACTTATCTAAGAGCTATTTAGCTAGTCTTTATTATTATTTTTTATTACTTAGCTTAAGCTATAGAGGCTCTACTTTATATCTATACTAAAGAAAGAATAGTAAAATTCTTATTAACGTTATAGTTTTACTATTAATTATAATTTAAGCTATTAGATAAAGTTATATCTAGTTATTTTAAGTCTAGTTTATAAAGAATTAGATATAGGTCTTTTAGACGCTATTTATTCTCTTAGTAACCTTATTAGTCTATAGATAATAAGCTATTAATAGTCTCTAATTAATCTTTAGAAGCTTATATAGTCTAGTTTAGAGAGCGCTTATAAATTAGCTATCTTTATTAGAGATAATAGTATCTTATAGCTAGTAGTAAGTAATAACGCGTTTAATAAATATTTAGACTATAGTTTTTATCTTTATATCTATAAGTAGTATAAAGATTATATCTTTACTAAGCTACTTAGTAACTACTATTAGACTTATTATACTATTACTTTTTAGAAGTTCTTTTATAAAGTCTATAGAGATCTTCTTCTAAATCTAAGTAGATATTAGTAGTAGCTTAAAAAGATCTTATATATCTTCTCTTTAAAGCTTACTTTATCTATAAATATTATAGTTTCTAATATATCTTTAGATTAAGTTTGTTATATCTAGCTAAAAGTAGTTTTTTATAAGTATTTTATACGTAAGCTTATATTCTAGATAATCTATAGCTAGTAAGTTATAAGTACTACTAATAACTAATATCTATAGCTAATTATTATCTAGTATCTATTTATACTCTTAGTAGTATAAAACTTTATTATCTACTAAGTAGTCTTTAGTTAAGTACTTTAGACTTAACCTTATAAAAAATTATTACTTATAATTTTTTATTATTATCTATACTTTTTAGTAGACTTAATTCTTTATTACTATCTTCTTTTAAAGTTCTTTTAGCTTATTCTACTATATTCTTTCTCTTTCTTTTAGCTCTTTAGAAAAAGATTAGTCTAAACTATCTTTAGTTAATAAAGAAGTATCTCTTTTCTATTAGGATTATATCTTTAGTATATTTAACTTATCTTTAGTTACGCTAGCTATCTCTACTTTTTTTTATAATCTTATAACTATTACTAAAGCTTTACTATTTAAGCTCTTCTTAGTTAACTTCTTATAGTATAGGTTTATTAGTTTAAATATTTATATAAAGCGCTTTTATAAGCGCTTATCTTTTATCTCTAATAGTAGATTCTACTCTTTTTTTAAAAATATATTAGCTTTTACGTTCTCTCTCTCTAGTCTATATAATAGCTTAAGGTTATACTAGTTTAAAAGAAGTAACTATCTTATCTAATACTTATTTAGCTTTTATAGTTTTATAAAGTACTCTAAGTTCTTATAATTAGTAATTATCTTAAACTTCCTAACTAAATATAGCTTAGAATTTTATTTCTTAAGATATTATACTATTATAAGTAGCTTCTTATTATAAATTTTATAATTATACTTATATATATTATTCTTTTATAAGAAGAATATATAAGGCTATAGAATTCTACTATTATTATACTAGAATAGTACTCTATCTACTATGTATATAGCTACTTAAGTTATACTTAAGTATTATCTTATAGTCTAGATTAAATAACGCTAGTAAAAGCTTAGTAATAAAAGTCTCTTTAAGCTTATTAAAAGCTAATTATTTATTAAGTCCTTATTAGAATAGAATATTACTTATTAGCCTTATTAGTAGTGCTAATAGTTATAAAAAGTTTTTAATAAACCTTTAGTAGAAGTTTATAAGACTAAGAAGTAATATTTCTCTTTAAACTATCTTTAGTATCTTCTATTTATAGATTACTACTATCTTAGCTAGATCTATACTTATTCTTTTACTTATCTTAATAATATACTCTAGATACTTAGTTAACTTAACTTTAAATTTATACTTTTTAAGATTAACTTATAGATTTATATTCTATAGCTTACTAAGTACTTTTTAGATATATTTCTAGTACTAGCGTAGGTTACTATCTATATAGATTAATATATTATCTAAGTAGACTAAGTAGAACTTATCTAGGCATTCTTATAGAGTCTAGTTAATATACTACTAAAATATACTTTAGAAGTTTACTATACTAAAGAAAGTTATAAGCTACTTAAATAATCTAAATCTTATTTAGAAAGCTATCTTCTACTTATTACTAAGAGTAATATCGATCTTATAGAAGGCTATAATAATATTTAGCTTTATAAACTATCTTAATTTACTAATACTATTAAGTATCTTTTAGATTAAAAGTAGAGAGTATTAGTTTTTTCTTATAATTATGTTTAGAGCTTAATAGTTAATATATATTTAGAGTTCTCTATTTAGCTTATTTATTAATAATACTAGTATAGCTACTAGTAAACTACTAATATAGTTAAATTCTTTCTTAAGTAGTACTATAAGCTTTTTTTAGAGTACTAGAAGTTCTTTATATAATATACTATAAAGATGTTTCTATAGTAGCTAAGCGTTCTTTAGTTCTAGCTTAATTTTATAATCTATCTCTAGTTCTTAGTAAAGTAGAAGCTTCTTAGATTCTTTTAAGTTAAAAAGCTTATAAAACTCTTAATATTATACTAGTAGTAGCGCTTATATATCTATAGACTCTTTTTTCTATAAAGCTTTATTAATATCTACTATTAATATAGTAAAGATCTAAATATTATTTAAAGCACTTTAATATTAATAAAATAGTAGTATAAATATAGTAGTATTTATACGTTAAACTCTTCTTTATAAAGTTTCTTTTATTAATTATACTTAAATACTTTTTAAGTAAATAAAGATACTTTTCTTTAAAAAGATAACTATTACGTTATAGTAATCTATCTACTCTCTTTTTAGATAGACGTTTTTACTAAAGAATAAGTCTATTATATATATATAAGTAGACTCTTTATATCTATATAGCTTAAATAAGAATTAAGTAATATTATTAATCTCTAATAGCTTACTATTTACTCTTTAAATTATTTAAATAGAGATTTAAAAGCGCTCTAGATAGTAGTAGTAAGTAAACTTTTTATTAATTAGTACTATAGCGTTTACTATATTATTTATAATTAAATCTATAGTAATTAGTAGAGAATATATATACTTTTACTAAAATTAACTTTATTTACTACTTACTTACTAATCTATCTTTAGAGGCTCTAAGCTAAGACTTTAGCTTAGAGCTTCTCTTTTCCTAAGTTACTATTAGCTAGGTTCTTAGTCTTCTCTAGCTACTTCTACTTCTTACTCTTAGAAAGGGCTCTAGCTTTTTTAATCTAAATATTATTTAGATAATTTTTAGCTAGATAATCTAGTTCTTTATAGTTATAGTAGTTATATAGAGGTTATTATAGCTTATCTCTAGCCTTTTACGCCTAATTAATCTTTAAAGGTTTTTAGTTTATTACTTTTAAGCTAGTTTTTTACTAAATAGCTTTTAGAGAGGCTTATACGTAACTATAGACTATGTTTTATTAGTTCTTTCTATATAGCTAAATTTAATATAGATTATTTAAACGCTTAATTACTTTATCTATATATTCTTTTAAACTTCTATTCTTAGAGGTATAAAGTATTAGCTTCTAGAGCTTCTCTTTAAGTTTTTTACTAAATATTCTATAGGCTACTATAAGACTAAACGTCTATTAAGACTCTATATAGAGTTAATTAAACTCTAAGATATAGTTATATATTAGCTATTATTTTTACTTTAAGTATTAAAGCTTATTTAGAGCTTACTATTACTAGTAGATATTTTAAAAGTAAGTATCTATATATTTCTATAGACTAATAGTTATTTACTTTTTATTCTTAAGTATATAAAAAAGAAAAATTTAGTTTACTTTATTTTTTATTTAGCTAAGTACGTATTAGACTTTTAAATCCTTAATTAGAAATATAGCTTTATTATACTCTAGCTTCTCTTTATATTTAAATTTCTAGCCTAAATAGTTCTTATTAATTCTATTAAAATATTCTAGATCTAGAAACTTATTTTTATAGGCTACTAGTTTAGTAGTTATTACTAGTAATAGTAAGAAAGTATTAGTTCCTAAGAATAGCTCTAATTATCTCTTAGTTTAGCTCTTCTTAAGTACTTCTAGGTAGCTAGCTATTAGGCTAAGTAGCTATATTATTCTACTCTATTATCTAGGCGATAGCGTTCTAATTAGCCTTTAGTAAGCTTCTTTACTTTAGTAAGCCTTTTTTCTCTATAATAGTTATTTATTTAATAACTATTTTAATTATTAGTTTAATTACTATTTTCTTTTATCTATTCTCTCTAAGTATTTATATAATTTTACGTAGAATCTCTTTATTTAATACTTTTATTTAGCTTTTAGTAGTAGCGTATACTATTAGCTTCTCTATATTTAAGTTAGAAATATTAATCTCTATTTTTTAATTTATTCTCTAATATTTTATCTTTTTATTTACTAATATAAAGAGCATTAGATTACTTTTTAATTTACTTATATAGTTCTAGACTATAGTTTACTTCTTATTAGTAAGAACTAGTAGAGCTTACTTTTAGCTATACTTTTTTTTTAGCTAGTTCTAAATAGTATTTAGCTATTACTATATTACGTCTCTAAAAAGACGTATGTTTTACTATCTTATTTATAGAATCTTATCTTCTATTAAAAGTAATTATATAGTCTATACTTTATTTAATAAAGAATTAATAGAACTTTATACTATAATATCTACTTCTAGCTAACTATATACTAAGTCTAAGTAGTCTTTAGATAGTTTATTACGTAACGTTATACTTATAGCTTAGCTTTCTAAGATATAATAGACCTTTTAGATAGGTTTTAAACGACTAATACGTCTACTATCTCTTATAGCTAATCTTTCTATAAAGCTTTACTCTAAGTATACTATCTTATAATAGTCTATCTTTCTACTACGCTATAAGTCTTTTATATCTATTATAGTACTAACTCTATATTACTAGCTTATACTAATAATACGCTTTAAAACTTAGTTAGAAAATAGTCTACTTAAGGCTTATATCTAATTAGAATTAAATATAAAATATAAGAGACTACGCTCTAGAGAGTAATTATAAGATATATAAAAAGTTATATTTAATAAAAAGCTATTTACTTTACTTATATAGTATTTATTTACTTATTAAGAAAAAGTTATACTAAAGTATCTAAGCGCGTTATCTAAGGGCTACTTAGATAGTAAGTAGAATCTAGATACTTATAGTAATATCTAGATTTTACGCTTATTATCTAAACGTAGTTCGGATAGCGCGCGTGTAGCTTAAACTAAGATTCTATTAAGAAGCTATCTAAAGAGCGTTTAGCTTATTATAAGAATAATAAGTTTACTTAGCTACTCTTAGTAGAGTTTACTATAAATAATACTATTAATAAGAGTATCTAGACTACGCTATTCTTTATAAACTATAGCTATTATCTAAGGCTAAAGTTTAAACTAGCTTTAGCTTAAGATTAATCTACTGTTTATAATACTAAAGAATTAGTCTAGAAAATAAATACTATCTATAAGTATCTATAAGTAGAGATATACTTAGTATAGGTCTATTATAAGAAGTATATAAATTAGTAAAGATAGCTTATCTATTACTTTCTAGTAGATAATACTATATAGTATAGTATAATACGTAATTAAGCTTAAAAGATTAGAGGGGCGACCTGTAATTAAGTAGATAGAAATAAGCTAATATTTAATCGCTGCAAAGGATTGATTAGAGAAGGTGCCTATCTATCTATAAAAGAAAATTATAATATATACTATAAGCTAGTTACGTAATACTATACTATATTTTTCTCCTTAGCTTTTTATCGCTTAGTCCCCTTAAGCGCCGCAAAACTATTGCTAAACCTCTAAGGTTGTTTCCCTATCTTACTTTTTATCTTAACTAAGAATTAAATAAAGGCTAACTTCTATAATTAGATATTATAGTATTAATCTATACTTATAGTTACTATAACTAGCTTTCGTTTACTACTATTACGTGCGACTCCTTTTTACTGCTTCTAATTCTAAACTAACGTTACCTTAATTACCTAGCTAATTAAGTAAGTCTACTTAGTAATTACTATCTACCTTAGTACCTATTTTCTTACTATCCTCTCTACTTCTCTCTTACTATATAAACTACCTACCTTCTACCCCTAGAAGCTTTTTATTAGCTAACTCTCTTCTTATAACTTTAACTACTTCTTTAACTTCTTTTTAACTATTATAACTTTAGTAGCTAGCATATTAGGTAGCGCTAGTAGTAGAGGTAAGAAGCCTAACTAGTTCTTTACTACTAGTAGTAATAAGTAATCTAGCTTATAGCTATATAAGACTTATTTAGCTAAGTTAGTTATTCTTAAGTAGCGTACGTGCTTTTCCTAAACTTCTTTTAATACTCTAGTTTAATAACTAACTACTTCTATAGTTAAAAAGTAAAAAGGCTATTAGGTTAACTTAGCGTTTGTTCGTAAGCTAGCCTACCTTATCTAGTAAATTTAAGTCTAAGGATTATCTCTTAGCACTTATTAACGCGTTCTAGCTGTTTATCGCGACGACGAAGAGATATACTTAACTCTAACTAGTCTTTATTTCTATAATAAGACTTTAACTATTACTTAGTTCTTTAGTATAAATACTTAACGTAGCTACTATAACTTAAACGTTAAAGCTAGTTTATATCTTTTTAACTTATATCTTTTCTCTTTCTTTACTAACTAATTAGTAGTTATCTAGTAAGCTACTATCTCTAACTATATCTTTATTAGAGATAACTATTATACCTACTACTAGAGTACCTAAGCAAATATTTAGTTTACTTACTGCGCTTAGTCGTACTATTAAGGTTAGCTACTAAACTTTAGTACTTATAACGAGTGTATTCTTAATAGTAATATAACTTAGTACTTCTTCTACTATAAGCTTAATCTCTTCCTATTTTATTAAGTTAGCGCTAATATTTCTTATCTTTGTAGCTAAGCCTGCGCTCTCTTTAGGCCACGCTAGTTCTACGCTCGATAAGATTACGGCTACTAACACTATTACCTGCCTAAACTATCTTATATACCCCTCGCTACGTGCTCGCGAGCGCGCTACAAGCAACGTCTCTTATACTTTAACTAACTCTAGCTACGGCGCTAGTAGTACTTAGTTAACTACTTCTCGTAGCTTATAGTTAAACTTTACTTTAGTTATTTTTTAGTAGTTATCTAGCCTTATATTAATAGGTTTTCTTTAGCATCGTAAGTCTAATTAGGCTTAATTAGTATCTCCTAAAGTGTAGCTAGCTTTAAGTAGCTTTAGTAGAATAAATCTCTTTCTAATTACTATCTATAGTTCTTTCTATAATAATAATTTAGTACTTCCTCCCCTATTTTTCTTTTATACTTAGGATAATAATTTTATAGTACTTTCTACTCTTATTAATCTACTTTTTACGCCTTACTACGCTCGCGCGTCTCTCTCTCCCCTCTACTCTTCTTTTTAGGTTTTACTTAAGCACGCTAATAGTCTTCTATTAAGTGCTTCTAAGTATTTCTTAGCTTATAAGTTTTACTATAGTAAGGTTTTTAGTTATAGGATATAGTCTTAGCTAACCTCGTAAGATACTATCTACAACGCTCTTAGGTAGCTCTTTAAAGGGTTTTATTTAATTAGCTCTTATTATACTTACGAATATAACTCTATTTAAGTTCTCTAGCTAATAAAATCTCTTAGTTAGTTTAGCTTATCGCACGCGATATAGGCTAAGCCACCTATTATTAAGCTTTCTACTTAAACTCTTATTAATTTACTTAATTATATCCTAAATAAGCACTAAATCTTCTTCTTAAAAAGCCTTTACTAATTACTTTTTCTTATTTCTACTCTCTACTATCTCACTACGAAGTCTTCTCGTACGATAGACTACCTCTTTAAGATTTTCTTACTAAAACTATAGCTAGGTAGTCTAAACTATAATTAAGTCTACTTATAATTAAACTTTTATCTATAGTAGACTTTACTAGGTAGGCGTAACTATTTTAATAGGTAATACTAGGTTTTATCTAAGCACTAACTAAGTAGGCAAATAACTAAGTAGTCTTCGTAATAATACTCTTTCTACCTACGTTACTACTATAAGGTTACTTATCTATAACTCTAGTAGCTTTATTAACCTATAGATAAATCTTTAGTACCCTTACTTAATAAGTTCTTAGGCGCGAGAGTTATAAGCTAAAGCTTATACTTAATAGATGCTAAACTATTTTGCTAATACTTTAATAACTAACTTATTCTCTATACCTCTATCTACTAATAACTTTATAGGTATACTCTATCTATAATAGATCTCTTTAAATATAAATTATACTACCGCCTCTAAGCTAGCTATTAAGAGAGCTCTAGCCTTAGGCTATCCTAATAGATACTTGCGAGTAATAAGTAAGTAAGTTTACCTTTAAGCTCTTAGTATATAAGTAATATTAATAGTCTACTAGAACTATAAAGCTTAAGAGTACGTTATATTTAACTTAGCTTCTTATTAAGCTCTACGTATCTTCTAGCAAGTAGGGTAAGGGCTAAGCTACTTAGCTATCTACTAATACATCCCTTCCTACTAATACTATTAGCTAATCGCTACGAAAGTTGTCTAGATCTCTTTATACCTAAGCTGCTTATATAACTCTTAGATAAGTACTACCTAAAAGTTCTCTCTATTAACTACTCGTTAGACTAGCTTTATTTTTGTTGCTTTCTTAAAGAGGTACCGCTCTCTTATAAAGTATTTTATAGCTGCTTTTATCTAACGCTATAATAGCTCTTCTTAAAGGTATCTTAGCCTCTATAGCGTGCGTAAGTATAGTGCAACTTCTTTCTACTAGTCGCTATACTTATTAAAAAATATTTAAGGCTAACTCCCTTCTACTATAGTAACAAAACTCTCTTCTTTATGCTTTTTTAGAACCTTTTTAATAAATAGATCTAGCTTCTTCTCGTTCTTCTCTAGTGCTATCTATTCTTTAGGTTGCGGGTATCTTAATAACGCGTTAAAGATAACGTTCTTCTTATCTAGCACGTAGATAATCTTAAAGTTATACTAGAGTATTATAGTAAGCTATTAGTTTATAACTAATCTTAGTAGATTTACTAAGAATTAATTTAGCTACGTAATAAGAACCTTTGTATCTATTTTAACTATAAAGAAGTAGCTATATAAGTACGTCTAAAAGGCCTTTAACGCCTAAACTAACGCTTTATACTCTAGTTTTGTTAAGTGCTATTTTAACTTTACTTTAGACTATAATATACTTTTAAACTAAATTATATACTAATAGCTATCTATACCTACTTACTCTAAAATAGCCCCTCCTCTAATTTATAAGGCGTTTACGCTAATAATAAGCTAGAGTTCTAATTAATAGTTAATTATAACTAAGATAGAAAGGCTTATAATTGCTTTCTTAATACTCTCTATTGCTTTTTACTACTCCTCTCCCTACGTTTATTTAGTATCCTTTTAAAGCAACTAAAAAAGAGGCTCTACTCTTAGTAAAAAATAAAAAATCTATTATTAATAGTATACTATAATTCTAATAAACTACTAAACTTTCTTTACTATTCTATACTTAGGCTATACTAAAATCTTTCCTACTTTTTCTTTTAATAGGTACCTACCTTCGCGGTCTATCTTATACCCTATAATAGACATTTAGGCTACGCCCTAGTACGATTTCTTTATAGATACTATAGCCTCTACTTAAGTAATATTCTATAGAACTTTATTAACCTAGATTATATATTTAAGAATAAATTAATAGACTCCTAGTAGCGCTTTCTCTTATCTATAATTCTTTTAAGGTTCTACTACTATAATATTATCTAAGAAGGGTGCTACCTCTAGAAAATAATTAGTAAAGATCTTTATTATTATCTAAATAAAGACTATAACTAAGTTAATTGTACCTTACAGTAGCGTATACTACCGCACGAGTCTAATTAGAGTCTAGAACGTAGTAATATCATAGCTTAATATATATAGTAGTATCTAATTATATCTTAAAAAGAGGTTAAAGTAAGAATATACTATTCTACTTATAAAGCGCTCTAAGAACTTATTAGCTAATAGAAAAATATAGGTATTACGCTTTATTACTATATTATACTTTACTATATTATTAATTAGATAGAAGTCGTTTATAGTTAATAGCTGTTTAACCTTTAGGACGAGAAAGTATAGGTTATAATACTATCTATTGCATCTCTTAAGCGTGCCTTAATTAAGCCTTATAGTAATTATTTTAATTATAATTAGCTTAAGCTTCTTTAGGTACTAAAATTCTCTTACTTGCTATGCTTTATGTAGGATTATTTAGATCTTGTATAGCGGCTAAACGTTAGCGTGCACTATTAATATATCTTTAAAGCTCTAAGCTAGCGCGTCTTCTTACTAAAATATTAACTTCTAAAAGAGTTACGCCTTATTTAGCTATAGTTTCTCCCCTAATTTTATATTTTATAGCCTTGCTACTATTAGCTAAGCTTTTCTTAAAAAGAGTGCGGTTCTACTTCCTAGCACGTAATTAAAAGGCCTAATATCTAGTCTATAAAGGGCAATTCTTGTAGCTTAGCGCGTAATAGCTCTCTACTTCTAATCTTCGCGCCTAAGATCTATTAGCTAATCCTATCTTAGTATATTAATAGGTTATACTTTCTTACCTACTCTCTTATATAGCGTGTTAACTTCTTTAGAAGTTCTTTACTATACCTTTCTAAGCTATTATAGCTATAACTTATTAAATAATTGCCTCTTATTACTCTCTTTCTCTCTAGCTTTTTAATTTCTTTCTATTTAAAAAAGATTATATAATTCTTATAAATTTTTAAATACCTATAGTAGTAATAACTACTTAGGTATAGCTTCTAGGCTATAGTATTCTACTAAGTATATCTCCCTAGTAGATACGCTCGCTACTTATTTTCTTAATTACTTACTAAAAGCGTATTTGCTATAGGCGCAGGGTCGCACTCTATAAATAAGATTTCTTTCTAGCTATCTATTAACTTAATATAGTAAAGAGTTTAGCTAAAAGTATTAAACTTAATTTAGAGTCGTGCTACTATATACTAAGGCGTACTAAGTAGGATTAATCACTAAAGCTTTTTTATAATATAAAAGTAAGTTAGTACTAGTATACTACTAATTATAACTAGTATACTATACGCGGTCCTAATAAAAGGGTCTATACTTCTATTAGCTATAATTATTCTCTACTAGAACTTAATTAGAAGTATAGTCTAATCTATTTTAGTAACGTATATATTTAACGCTCGCGTAGTTATTAATTATATTACGTTTAGTTATAAGCTCGTATTAATAAGTACTTACTCTATCTCTCCTTATAGAGTAATCTAGTAGGTTAGTAGTTATTCTTTAAGTAAGTATTACTAATACTAAGTCTTACCTTTTATCTAAATCTTTATTAGAACTAAAGCCTACTTCTCTATATACTTATCGTTCTTCTTACTTAGATTATAATTCTAGAAGTTATTAAGCTTATTTATTTTACTTTCTTAAAGCATTCTTAGTACGCTTTCCTTAGCGAAACTTAGGTATAGCTAATAAAGAAGGCCTCTTATTAAAACGTTCTTAACGTCTAAACTATCTTTTATAACTAGGGTATCTTCTAAATAGCCTTTAGAGCTCTACTAATATATCTTTTATAATGCTTTATTTAGTTCTAAATTCTACTATTTAATAGAGTTAATAACCTCTATTACTTTACCTAAATACTACTTACTATCTAAAAACTATACTTTCTTTTCTTTCTTTTTGCTTACTACTTTTAAAAAGATCGTAGCTAACTTAGGTATTAAGAGAAGATTAGACTACTAAATATCTTTTACCTCTTAGTTAAGCATTACTTAAGCTACTATTATACGCGAACCGCGAGCGGCTATTACTATAAGATTATCTTCTAAGAGAGTAGTCATTATAGCGCGTAATTAAATAGTCCTTAGTTGTATAACTAGTATTATATTAAGATCTTAGAGCATAGTTTAAAAATAATCTAGCTATATTATCTTTTAGCTAGACTAGCTAGCAACTAGTTCTCGTTTAGCCTACATCGCATCCTATATATTAATAATAGCGTAGTATTAAAGTAGTTCTAGATCTTCTTAAAGTTCTTCTAAAATAGCTCTAGTTCTTATAGCCTAACTACCCTTTATTATAGGTATAGTAGGCTTTTAATTTAAAAGCTTTCTATCTTTCTAGTAAAGCTCTATAGCCTTCTTTAGTAGTCTTTCTTACTTCCTTACTATATTTATACTAGGCTCTGCGTAGTACACTTTGCTAGCTTCTAAAACGCTTTTAAGAAATTTTATAGTAGACTAAAGCGTAATTATCTATCTTACTAAGATAGTGCTAGTCTCGCTCGCCTCTACTATATAGCTTTTGCTACTAAGCGTAGAGAGTTATTTAATAATTAGCTTTCTTAGGTTATTAAATAACTTAGGGAGCGCTACCTACATTAGCTTCTTTAATTACTTATTAGAGACCTTAAATTAATCCTTAATTAACTATAGTACCTAGTCTAGCACCTCTATATAAAGCGGCTTTAGGCTCTAACCTCCTCCTAGGAAAACTCTCTAGATATCTATTAGATATAGCCTAAAGTAGTAGATAGTATTCTTCTAACTACTTAAGCTTTTCTTAGTATAAGTATAGAACTAGCTATTCTTTTAGAGTAAGATTAAGTAAGAGTATTTCGTAATTAGATATGGTTCTTTATAAGCTTAATACTCTACTAGCTAATCGCCTCTACTTGCGTCTATACAATACACTTACGGGTTTATTATAAATAGGTATATTAACTAAAAACTTCTATTATTTCTTTTAAGTATAGAAGGATTTTACTTTCTCGCCCTAATAATAAGTTGCTTATAAGCCTCTATATAGTTTTTAGGTTTTTTAAGTATCTTTTATATTACCTAAGAATACTTTAAAATATACTTAAACTATTCTATACTTAACGTTAGTCTACTAAACTTTTTAATTAAGCTTATAACTGCTAGATTAACCTTTAGAGTAGTAATTTTTAATTACTACTCTAGCTTTTAAACTCTTTCTAGCGTAGCTTCTAGCTAGTAAGCGTAAGCGTACTTCTCTATATAAACCTTCTTCTTAAGCGTCTCTATATCTTTTTAAGCTTATACTATACTTACTAATAAGTAGTTAATAATTATTACGTTTAGGTTCTTTTCTTACTTATACTACTTTTAGACAAACTTATAGATTTTTAATAGCTTAAAGCTTATAAGGTTATTAAACTTTAGATAATCTTCCTTTAGTATTAAATATATTACTTTCTCTATATCCTTCTAAGTAAGGCCCTAAAAGAATAATACTCTCTTCTCTTAGGTAGTAACCTAGTTTTAGCTTTTAGCCATTATAAAGTAGATTACAAAGTTCTAATAGTACTCTAAAATCCTTACAGCTAGCTATTATTAGTAAACCTTACTAATATAGTTCTTAATAAAAGCTTAAGTACCTCTCTTCTTATTTTTATCCTAGCTTAAGTAGAGGCTCTTTAGCTCCGCTTAATAATTAGTCTACGATACTTCTAGATCTAAGTAGCTAGAAAGCTTTTAGGTAAAAGCTTTATAGCGTTGCTTATAGAAGTATAGCAGCTATCTCTTTTAAACGTCTTCTAACTATAACACTCTATTACACTTAAAGTTATATTCTTTAAGAAAGTTAGTAATATTCTGCCTATTAAACCTTAGTGCGTTAGCATTAGTAGGCTTAAACCTTCTCTAATATCCTATTAGAGTACTTATTATAGAGCTTTCTAATAGGTTCTTATAACTATTTTCTCTTAAATATTTCTTAAGCTACATTCGCTTTACTCTCTTTTTAATCTAAGCTTAACCCTTAATTAATCTTAGCTCTAGTACTACTCTTAGGGGTACTACACCGCTCTCTGTTTAGGGTATCCGCGTTCGAACCTCGTTCTTCGCCGAGTCCCTTTCTTATTACTAAATAATTTTAACTTTCTCCTTTAATGGCTCACTTTTGAGCTGCTAAACCTTATAATACTCTTTTAACTCTTCTTTTTCTTCTTAATAGACCGTTATAGCCCTCTAGTTAGGTTACTAAAAATATAGCATAATACGTAATTAAGCTTAAAAGATCAGAGAGGCGACCTACAATTAAGTAGATAGAAATAAGCTAATATTTAATCGCTACAAAGGATTGATTAGAGAAGGTGCCTATCTATCTACGAAAGAAAATTATAATATATACTATAAGCTAGTTACGTGATGCTACACCACAATAGTTAGATATAAAAAATATTAAGACTAACTATCTTTAAAAGAAGCTAGACTAGAAGCTTTTAAAACTTTACTAAGTTACTAAGATTATTAGCCTATATACTTACTATCTAGAGCTATCTATATCTATAAAGATCTATTCTATCTTCTATATAAATCTACTAAAACCTACTATCTCTAACCTCTTACTAAGATAATATTAGAATCTTTTTTTATATTAAGGTTAATAGAATAGAAGAGTAGAAGGTAGAGAATATTCTAGACTTTTAACTTAACTACTATAGTTAAGAGAACTATCTATATCTAAAGTACTTAGTAAAGTAGATAGGCTATAATAAGACTACTAAGATCTTTACTAGCTACTTAGAGAACGCCTAAGAGATTATTTATAACTCCTACTAACGTTATTCTACTAAGCTAAGGTAATTACGTTAATAGAGCTCTACTTAGAGAGAGAAGTACTATAATAGCGCTAGCTATTATAATAGTAGACTAGCTATTTCTAGGTATAGAAGACTAGAATTCTTTAGAGAGCTATTAGAGCTATAGAGTTAGTAAGGTAGCTAGCGTACGCCTATTCTAATTAGCTATAGATAGAATCTAGGTATAGATCTAAGTACTTAGATTCTATAAAACTATAGCGCTATAGTTTAGATAGCTTTTTAAGCTATATTCTATCTTCTACTCTATACTACTTATAGTAAGAGCCTATTAATTAGCTATAGTAATAGATTCTATATACGTGCTTATTCTTTCTACTATAAGTTTGCACTATAATACTTACCTTTTATAGCTACTTAATATAGGCTATTTTACTTCTTTAAAGTAGACTTATAGACGCTAAGTTAAATCGCTTATATATACTTATATTAACTATATTACTAAATAAGACTTTCTATCTTTCTTTAAATAGGCTTTTAATGTATTATTTATAGATAGTAATATCTAAGAAGAGTTTTAAAGCGCTAGATTAGTTCTATTTAACTTAGAATAGATTATATCTACTCTTAATATCTAGCTACGTACTCTATTACTTCTACCTATTAATATCTAGCTCTAGCTATTATAAACTCTAAGAAATACTCTTGAAATAGAGTTATAATTAATACTAGTAAAGAAAAGAATTTAGAGATACCTAGATAGCTTAATAACGTCTATAGCAGAGGCTTTTAAGAAGATCTTAAAGAGAGTAGCTATTATCGCGTATAAGCTAGTGTTAGTATAAAAATAGATTAGTAAGCTTAAAGTAGTTAATATAGCTACTATATAATAAAAATTATATAAAAGAAAGTAAGTTTAAGTAGAGAGAACTTTAATAGTTAAAAATAGAGTATACTTAACTACTTTCTAGAACTTTAGAGTATGTAATAATAGGAAGAAGTTAAAGAAGTACAACTATACTAAAGTAAGTAAACTATCTTAATAGTAGTATAGATAGTATAATAGAACTAGGTATAACGTATAAATATATAAAAATATACTAGAAGTAAACTCTAAATAATATTTTATATTTTTTTATATTAAACTAGCTAAGGTTAAGCTATTTTAGGCTATAATATAGTAGTTTTAGTAGGGTCTTAGTAAAACTATAACACGAACCCGTGTAAGACACGAACCCGTAAGGTACGTTATAGCTAATAGACTACTTTAAGAGTATAGTAAAAAGAAGATTTATAAGAAGTAGATTAAGAGGTTTATCTAGTATAATTCTAAGTTATATACGCGCTAGAGCTATCTATAAAGATCTAGTACTTATTAAGAGCTAGTTTAAGCTAGTTTAGAATATAAAACACAAGTATAACTATAATAATAGTATAATTCCTATAAAGAGAGTATTTAGTAAATAGCACTATAGATATTATAGCTAGATTAGATATAATTCTTAACTATATTTATATACTAGTTAAGTAGAATAAAAGAATATAGAGAATAGTAACACGTTTAAAGAATAATATTCTATTCTACTAATTAGAAAAAATCATAGTAGTATTACGCAATATTATTATATAGGTAGAGTGTAGTGGTAGAGCTAAAGACTTAGTGGGTTTAACGACTCGGTAGTAAAATGTTATAAGCTGGCTAAATAGAATACTATTAAGAGCTTTAAGTTATTATATCGCTTAGGCTATGAAGAAGGTCGGGAGTTAACTAGCTACTTATAGTTCCCGCTAGTCGTCCTAGATTCTATAGGGTGGGTATAACCTACCCCATAATATAAAACGCGTTAGTAGATTAGCTAAATCTTCGAAAGCTAGTTATCTATAGAGACTACTACTATCTAGATATCTAAATAAATATTTAGAAGTTAATATTAATAAGTAGTTATAGTTATCCTGATATTTATATTATATAGATAAGTATCTATTCTAGCTTTACTACTAGCTTACTAGTAATGATATATTATAACTAGGTAATAATACTAGTATTACTACTAGTTATAAGTAAATATATATAAGTGCAAAGTAGCTATATAAGGTAAAAAGAGAGGGTGTTATAATAGGCTACGCTTATACGAGTAAAAGCACGTAATTATATCACGTGTCTATAATATACTATCTAATTAGAACATTGCTTATATAAAGAATATAGAAGCGGGGATATAAAGAGAGAAGTGCTGTATAATAACTTAACTCTCTTTTATCTTTCTACTTCTGTACTATAGTCTAATACAAACTCGTTCGAAGGCCTCTTCGCCTATAAAAATAGTAAAAGAAGAGTAGGTTTATAATCGCAAAGGTATACGCTATCGATTAAGAATAGAAAAAAAAAAGGTTTTTTCCTAAGATTTCGCTAACCCTCACCCGTATTTCGCTCTTCATGAGAGCGCGTGGGCGCTATTTGATGCACTTTGGTCTTGGTGGTAGGTAATGCATCGGGAAGACAATCGCTTAGACAAACATATATAAGCTGACGAGCACTCTACTGAGAGAGTTCGCTTTTGATTATGTACAAGTAGGTGGTAGGAAGACTAGGGACAAAAGCGAAGAAAAAGATTAGAATCAGAGTGAATTGCTAGATATGGTGTCTGTAGGTGTTAGTGATCTAGAACAGCCTGTTATGGTTAAAGTTCGTAGAAAGAGTTAGTTACTTGTGATATGAGGTTAGTCTCTACTCTATTATCTATTCTTGACGGAACTAAGGCTGGAATTATATTAAATATAGAGATGACTTCTATCTAGGATAAGGAGAAGTCGCGCGCGTTTAACGAACTACTTCTTACTCTACAATATAACAAAACTAACTTGTAACGCATAGATCCCCTTAGGCCAGCCCTCCATAGCTAGACTATTCTTCTAGTAGGCCTTCTCTATCTGCTTTTTTAATCTGTACTAAGTCTTACAAGTAATAATGGCAAAGATTTTTCCCCTAGTACCAACGATAAAGTACCTGTACTATAAGAATATAGTATATAAGACGAGATTAAAGAATAAGATATGATAAAAAATACTATAAACACTGAAAGAGTGGTATCTAACAGTAGAACCTTCCCTTCTTCGAATCTTCTCCCTGAAAGGGATAAGGAATTGTTCTTGGCAAAGAAGAAGGCTGACATGATACATGCAAAACCTGAGAAGACTGCGCAGAAGGCTGCAATAAACGAAGTGAAGCCAGCAGGTCCAATTCCAACTCTTACATGGCTACCTGTACAAACACTGTAAAAATTGCGGTATAATTGCTTTAACACGACAGATACTGTACTCTCACTACTACCAACTCTCAACATTAGCATACATCTTTAGGAGATGATGATGTGGAATCCGACAGGGCACTCTCCGTTGCCTCCGTCATCCTGAGCAAACTTCAAGGTCGTGTCGTCACTGCAAATGCTTCCACCAACGCTAGCAAACGCCTGGCCCTCTCTATAGTCGCATGGGCCACCACCAAGACGGTAAGCATTGCCGAGTTTGATCTGAGGAGCATCCTTGAAGGGAGGAGCTAGTACCGGCTGGTTATTGAAGGTGGTTTGGCCAGGGACGGGGAAAGAAACACCGGTGTTGCCTTGGAAGATGATGTTGCCGGGCCCTTTCTCCGATTGCTTGGAGCCGCATCCGCCGAGCATGAGAACAAGGCTGCATGTGTTGTTCTTGGCCCAGGCGGGAATGTCAAACCTGGTCAGTGTGCATTTGTCACCAGGGGTGACCTCTGCCTTTTGTCCGGCTGGAACGGCTTTGTTGGGGTGTTTCTTGGAGACCACCTGGAGGAAGGTCGGACTAAGTGCTTTGGGAGGAAGTTGGCCAGTGGGAGCGATGGGCTGGATATCAGGGCAAGCTTTGTTTCCACGAAGAACCAACGAAGAATCTGTGGGAGCGGCTACCGCAAAAGAGAGGAGCGCAGTGAAGATAGCGAATGACTTCATTTTGAGTACAGTGAACCGAGAGCTGTCCAGATGGAAAAGTTTTTTAATTAAAAGGAGTGTGAGTGTGCTGTATGATGATCGCTGAAGTTGATCTCGCCGTGAATTTATATCATATTCATTAAAGGTGGTGTTCCTAATTAGGACATGGATGATGTTCAGCTCCGCGCCACTGGGCTTATGGTGGCCCTGCATTTCCACAACGAATACGAAGAGCTGACCCTGTAACCGTCAAGAGCGCCACGCTCAACCGTGCGCACTAGCCATATGAGTAAATTGATTATCGGTTCCCCTAGGGCACACAAGACATGACCAATTATAGCGATGCAGGGATGTTCATTGAATTCAAATTTGGTTGAGTAGGCACAAAGGTGATGAAGGCTCGCTAGAACATGTGGGCGTGCGGTCAAGGGCGCCCGGATCTTCGAAACGGTCAACCAGGGGTAAGAATTGACTCTTTCGAACTTAGAGACCCAGGACATTTTGAAGCTATTGTTACAGATTCGAACCCCCTACTGACGATCAAAATGTTAGCCTCGCTGACACAGCGTCGGTAGCGCGAAGCATGTGGTTATTTCCATAGTATTTGCGAGATGCGCTCGCAATATACACTTTGCCGTGCATGTGGCTTCCAAATATTGATTCGTTTTTATTCAGCTTATAACCCAATCCTTCGTGCCGACAGACTAGTTAGAAAAGTGCCCCCTTACATGGCAAGACCTGGGATTGCTTTGCGCCTGATGAACGATGTTGCTGGCCGCAAACACACTAGCATCCATTTTGGGCATAGCATAGACACACACGGCGTTCCCCCTCTTCCGAAGCCGAAGCTAAGCTCACGCCTCGCGAGACCCATCTTACATGCGACACGAACGTGGCACGCCAGGCCCCCTAATCAATATGAATTACTGCTAGCTATAACAGATAAGTTGGCTAAGGAGGATGGTGTAGCTCTCTCAGCTCACCTCTCTTCGCTTCAACGTTGTGAATCTGGTCATGGTTACATGATGAATGAACTTCACATGCGAATGCAAACTTTTTCTCTTGCTAATCGTACATTCCATGTAGTCTTTGGTGTGATATCTAGATACTAAGCATCATTTTGGAGCTGACGGCCAGTAATATCCGCTTCAAAATTCATTTATTTAGAAAGTAGTTGTTCGAAGCTGTTTGTGTTAGGTACACAGTGGAGTGGTGAGGTTCCAGGTCTAACCCTTCTCAGATTACTCAATCTGGCTACATAGTCGAGGATGTAAATAGTTTAAGAGTTGTTGCTACACAGTAGTGCTGCAATGGGCATCTGCAAGAGAGGGGAAAGGATAACCTCAATCAGCATTGGCACACTGGACGTTTGTATGAGTTGGCTGGGGGATTTCTAGAGCCATAGCTCCTACTACTGCGTGTGGTCAGTGCGTGCAACAGTTCAGCCAATGCAACACCCCACCAAAATGGGTGCCCATCAAAAAATGAAGCTTTTGACCACCACCAAAACGTTATTATCGCGAGATTTTTTGGTGGAGTACTGATATGATCGTACATTTGATATATATCTACTGATATTTGGTGGGCAACCGCACACTGCGGCCGCGGGTGGTGGTTTTGGTGGGAGGCTTGGCGGGTGGTGATGCATCACCACCACGACTTCCAGCCTCTATAACACGACGCTGCTTTAGTTTTTTTATATTCTAAGTTAATGAAGCTTTTTGCTTAGCTATTTTCTATCTATCGCGAGATTTTTGTGCGGTTGCAGCAGCGCGATCTTCAGCTTTTTAAGCGCGCGCGGCAGCTAGTTATGCAGCCCTCGCATCGCGCTCCTCTTACCGCACCACTCTAGCCATTTCTTGGTGCTTACGAGTAGCTTGTACTATCTGTTTTTTATATATAGCTGCGGTAGCTTACTCCTCTCTCTAGTGTTTTTTTTAGAGTTTTTTATTATACTCTTATTGTTGTTCTACTGCCTCGCGGGCTCTAGCCTCCCTTACTAATTGTAGGCTCTATATTATAGCCGTGCTATAATACTCTTCGTGCTACTATAGATTAAGAAGCTTATATTTAGATTTGTGGCGTTTTCTAGTAGTAATATTAACACGTAGTTCGTCGTTTTTATAGTATAAAAGCTTATTCTAAGTCTATAATAAATAGAGCGCCTATTTAAGCTATTTAGCTGTATTTTTTAATATATCTAGCACCGTAGCTATAAATATTCTTAATAGCTCCTACTAAGTATCTCTATCTCCTATCTCTCTAATTTCTGTATCTATACTAGCTCGTAGTAGTAGTGTTTTAAAGCGTTTTATTATGACGTTAGGCTCGCGCGGATAGATCTTATAGGCTTAAAAACTACTTAATATATTATTAGCTATAAAAGTAGATATATATACTATCTAAAATATATAGAGGAAATTACTTTTCTATATATTAAGTAATTCTTAATTACTATAGAGTAGATTAGTAAGCTTAGTACTATACATAGTTGCTAGAGGTAAGTATATACTAACGTTAAGTAGCTAAAGGCTCTAAGTAGCGTAAGGCAGAAATACTATAAGTAGTATTTAGTAGGTATAGTAGTACTTAATAAAGGAAGGCGTTAGGTAACTACTATACTTATTAACGAGAAGCATTCTATAGTCGCGTTTTGCTTTCTTCTTCGTGCAGCAATTAAATACCTACTTAACCTAAGCTAGCGCAAGGTTATTATTGCTCTATCTAGATAGGGTAGTATAGTAAAAAATCTAGTATTTTCCTACCTCTAGGTCCTGCAGCTATTTATTATAAAGACTATCTACTCTCTCGAAGATTATTATAGGATCTACTAAGCTCTTATTAGCGTAGATATAACTAATAATTATTATCTAATCTCTACTTCTATCTTAGAGTGCCTTACGTACTTTCTTTTACTCCTATATAGCCTTTAAAAAGATTCTTTTAGATAGTAAGATACGGCTAAGCAAGAAGCTCTTCTTATCTATATTATAGGTATTATATGCCGTAACCTTATACTAATTAAGCTTAGTATAGAGGAGATTAAAATATAATTAGTAGTTAGCTAGAGCTTTAGCTAGATAATAGTTGTAGTTAATACCCGTAGCTTTTTTGATGTATAAGTTATAGTAGTAATAGTGTAAAAAATAAGTAACCTAGCTATTAGAGGGCTCTTATTCTGCAATAACGGCTATATAATTTTTAACTATAGATTAAGAAGGTAGTAGCCCGCGTTTTAATAGTTTTTCTATATATTTCACTAGCCCTAATTCTTGTAGTAGAGTAAGTAATTAGCGTTTTCTAGCAGCTACAGCCCTTAACTATGTTTTGTTTTAGTGCCGGCGCGTTAATATTATAACATTAACACTAAACTTTTTTGTAGCTGCGCGATATAAAAGTTAGCCTTCTGCATTTTACGAATTAATTGCCGTAATTACTTTTGCAAGGGCGGTTATAGTAGTGGAGTTATCACGTGTTGAAAATGATAGGTAGATATTTTGATGGGGCAGATAGTGTTGCATTGGCTGAACTGTTGCACGCACTGACCACACGCAGTAGCAGACAAACTAAATATTCAGAGCGCACTCTGAACTCAACGCTCTCATCCTCCAATCATCATTAAGCTTAATACTAACACCAGCCTTACTATCCTTAGTACCGTCACTATTATTCTAATCGCTACCACCGCTAGCTGACGTGAGCCCTAGTGTGTCTAAGTTGGCTATCTTCATCGTAATAGTAAGGACGGTTAGCTATAGAAGTGTGCAACTCAGCCATGACCTAGTCACCTACAGAGCAGTCCAACTAGACGTGCTCCTGTGCCTCAACATGTCCCTTAGCTATCTAGTGTAGTCTTCTTACCCTTGGCAGCGTCGCGGTCGATGTTCGGCATAATATTATCGTGGTAGGTAGTGACGGGCATTTAGCGATAGCGTCTATTACGTATTTAACTGAAATGCAGCAAGCAGGTGCTCCCACGCAGGGATAATTTCCTACTTAAAGTTCTTAACAGCTATCTCGAAATAAGTAGTCGCCTAGTTACAGAGTAAGATAGTAGCGACTTATAGCGTAATGGGCTACGCCCCTATGATGACTTAGCTATGCTAAGTAGCGATTAGCGCAATACGCACGCTAATTCCGAGTATATATATCCAGCTATCATGACAACGAGACAAGCTTGTTGTCTTGTGCATACCTTTTGGTACACCGGACGGCGCGAGTAGCTGCGCGCTTGGTTATTTTAACCCGCCCGTTACACTAACTATCCATATAATTACTAGTAAGCTATCTATAAATATCTAGTACTTGTTAAGAGCTAGTTTAAGCTACTTTAAAATATGAAGGTAAAGTATATTATTATAGATAAAGACATTCATAACTTTAATAAGACTAGTTTGTTATAAGTAAGATTCTATTATAGTTAGTTATTACGGGCTTAGATAAATTAGAGAGAATAAAGAAGATCGAGCTAGGTAATCGTGAGTAGGTGATATTAATATATAGTGTTAGCGTAAAAGGTATATATATTCTAGTAGTTAACGTGGTTCACAAGCGAGTCGCTTACTCCCTACCAGCGCGTTGACCTCAACACGTTATTATAGTTTTTTACTATAGTTAATAAACTATTATGATATACTAAATTAATTATCTTAATTACTACTATTACTTATACTATCTATCTTAACTATGTAGATATAAGTATTATATCTAGTCTACTTATAACGCCCGTACCGCCTCTCTTCTCGCGCTCTCTTTAACGTACTCTTATTATTGCTATAGCTACTACTTACTTATTTAGCTAGTACTTCTTATATCTTACTAATAATAAGAGTCTTTTCTATCTATATATATTACTACTTATAGCTCTTATGCTTATTTAACTTATTAAGAGCTACTTAAAGCGTATCTATTTTCTCTATTATAAGTATTATTTTATATACTATTTACTAGGCTTTTTTACTTAGCTACGTAATCTACTTAGTAAGTAAATTAGTAGAAGACCTAAACTGTTTTTTTATACTCTCTTAAATAAGACTAATTTAAGACTTAACTTCGCGCGCGTTATATAGTATCTATGTCTACTAAGTAGCTATCTATTATAGTAATTAATATAGCGTCTATACTACTATATTAAGCTTAGATAATATAGTCTATAGATTATATAAAACTAGACTAGTATCTCTAAAGCTAGCTTAAATATTCTTCTTTATAATAGACTACTTAAAAGTAGTCTTAAAGGCTAGTAGAAAGGTCTCTTTATTAATATAGTTAGTATAGTTATATACTAAGTCTAAAATAGTATTACTATACTTATACTTTAACAGTAAGAAGTAGATAATATTAAGAGACTATAATAGATACAATAAGCATATAGGTATATAGAGAAGGATAATATTCTTCTCTTTATAAAAATTTTAGAATTTAACTAAGTAGTAGCTCTTATAACTATTAATAATAAGTAGTTAATATCTACTTATAGTAGAGCTTTTTATATAAGTATTAAAGTACTCTAACTAAGTAAGACTAAGCTAGTTATTTATCTAGCTATTAAGACTAACTTTAATAACTTAGTTAGTAAGTAAATCTTTGAATTAGATATTAATAAGTACTTTATTTATAAAGATAATAAAGAGTAGTATTTAGTAATCTAACGCGCCTATAGTTTAGATTATAGTAACTTACTAATAGTTACTTAGCTATATCTACTTCTTTTTTCTATATCCTTTTAATACTATAATAACTAACTATAATAAAATCCTATCTATTATAAAGCTAGTTTTATTAAAGTTATAGATATTATTATCTATAATACTCTACTTCTACTTTATTACCTAGACTAAGTTAAACTAGCGCTAGATAGCTACTAGATTTATATAGGTAGCTTACTAGTAATTATAGAGATAGTTCTAGCGTGTATAAAGATTAGAAGTCTACTTAATAAAGTTATTAACTTAGTTTTTACTAATAGAGTTACTAACGTACTTCTTTAGTAGTTTATTAGCTATTACTTAAACGTTAGACTTTATAGACATAAATTCTTGCGTAGACTTTTTAAAAATACGCTTAACTATAGTTTTCTCTTCTAGTTTATTTAAGTATTTTGAATTTAATTTATAGTTACGTTAGAAGCGCTTTTTAGCGCGTTAGTTAGATAACGTTCTTTAAGGTACTTTATAGATAGAGGTAGTACGTCTTTAGCTTTAAATATATCGCGATTAGATATTAAAAAGAGTAAGCTAAAGATCTAACTTAGAGTAAGTTAATTAATAATTACGTTATTAAGATATAACGCGTTATAGTATTAACGTTAACGTACTAGTAAGAAGTAAGCGACTTGCTTAGATAAGCGACTTACTTATAAACTACGTTATTTCTTATCTTTATAAGTAAGATTTAAATCTCTACTCTATTTATAGAAAATATATTACGTAACTAGATAATCTAAGTTAGTGTTATAAGCTAAATAAATAATAATTCTATACTTAACTAGCTTTATTAGTTTAATTTTTATATATAATATATATATAAAGATAACTATATAAGCTACGTTTTATAAGTATTAAGAGTAAAGTATTATAAGTAATAGTAGAAAGAATCCTCTCTCTAGGTCTAACGATAAATAGTTAGAAAACTACTAAGAATCCTAATAAGTAGAATAATTATCGTAGAGCAAAGATTACGTAATTAGTATCTTACTAAGAGGTAATATCTCGCTAAGAGAGTAGATACTATAGTATCTAGAGATGCTAGAATATCTTAAATATCTATAAGATATTAGATATTTTATAGATACTATAGATATTAGAACTAAAAGTAATAAGAATATAAGAATAGATAGATCTTATAATTTACTCTTATTATAGTTAACTTAAATTATACTTTCTTACTAGTTACTTAACTTTATAAGATTAATACTTATTAGTCTATTTAACATAGATTAGGAATTATTAAACCTATTGTTATCTATCTTATAGGCACGCCTACTCTACTATATTACTAGACAACTACCTTATAGCGCTCTTTACACTATCTTACTCGCTCTAACCTAGATTAAGCTTAGAGAAGTATTAGCACCTAACTCTATGTAACATAAAGAGGCCTTTAAATAAGTTTATATTAGTCTATAGTATAGAAGAAGAAAGATAAAGAAAGTTAAGTTATTATATAATACTTCTCTCTTTATACCTTTGCTTCTATATTCTTTATATAAGTAAGGTTCTAGCTAGGTGGTGTATTATAGGCACGTGATACGATTAGGTGCTTTTACTCTTATAGGCACAGCCTATTATAATAAGAAGCTATAAAAGCTATAATCTAGTAGCTTTCTAATATCTTTATAAAGAGATAAAGGTAATTCTTGTTTATATACTTCTCTACTTACTATACTTTTTATAGTCTCTTAATACTAACTATTTTTTACTATTAATATATATATAGTTATATAGTAATACTATCTTACTCTTAGTATATTATTATATCTACTATATTAGTAAAGAAATCTTCTATTATGACTAGCTTTAGAATATAGAGAATATTTCGCTATTAGATTTATTTAATAAGTAATCTATAAGATAGTAGAAATATAGTAAGAAAAGGAATTACGTAATAAGTTCTATAGATTCTACTTAGCCTTAGTATACTTTATATACTAGAACTTACTAGAACTACGTAACTAGTTCTACTAATCCCTATAGTTCTATAATCTCTCGTTACTACTAGAACTACTAGGATACTATAACTATATAAGTATATAGTATTAGGTATTAAGCTCTTATAGCTTAGTATATTTAACTTAAGTTCTAAGTATAAATATAATGTTTAGCTCTAGCCTTTCTAAGTAGAGTTTCTAAGAGAAAAGAATTCTAAGATTAATTATAACTAGTAAGCAGCAACTGCGTATAAGCACCTATTCTCCACTCTACTAATTAACACTATTACGCCTACTAATACCGTTATGTAGCGTTAACATAAGCAACACGTCTAATCTACTACCTATAATATATTATATAACTTTCTCTAGCCTATCTCTTTCTACTATTCTTAGATACGTCTAGATAAAGTAGAGCGTCGCCTCTATCTATACTAAGCTCTTCTTACTCTAAAACTTCTTTCTAAATCTTTTTTACTCTCTTATAGAATTTAATATAGTAATAGTGTTTTTAATATACTTTATATTAGTATATAGCTACTTATAAGTTTTCTTACTTAGTCTCTTAACGCTACGTATTAACTATATACTTACCTTATATACTATAAGGGTATTCTTATAGTTAATTAGAGTAGTATCTTCTAATCTATTAATACTAATAGTAAGAAGAGGTCTATACTACTATTTTAGTATAGATCTATTAAACTTTAACTAGATAGGTACGTATTTATTATAAGCAATAGTAAGAAAGATTCTCTTTCTTAGAATAATAAAAGATAGTTAGAAAACTACTAGAGATCCTAATAGAAAGAATAATTATTATAGGGCGAGATTACGTAACTTAGTATTCTACTAAGGTATAGTCTCTAGAAGGCTATTATAGATAGGAAGGATAACGTCCTCCTAAACCTCTCGCTAAGAAGGGAAGCTAGAGAGGATAGAACTAGAAGTAATAAGAATATAAGGATAGATAGATTTTATTATTTACTCTTATTATAGTTAACTTAAATTATACTTTCTTACTAGTTACTTAACTTTATAAGATTAATACTTATTAGTCTATTTAATATAGATTAGGAATTATTAAATCTATTATTATCTATCTTATAAGCACGCCTACTCTACTATATTACTAGATAACTACCTTATAGCGCTCTTTATACTATCTTACTCGCTCTAACCTAGATTAAGCTTAGAAAAGTATTAGCACCTAACCCCATGTAATACTTTAACTATCTATAGATTTAGTAGACTAGAAGATTAATAATAGGATACCTAATTAAGATTTAAGATAGCTTACGCTTACTCTTAATTCTAGGCTAGTACTAGTAGACTAGTATAAGGTTCTAGACTAGTGCCTAACTTAGTAATTAATAATAAGATACTAACCTTAAGTAACGATAAAGAAGTAGATAAAGACGCTTATTACTTATAAGAACTAAGGAATCTTAGATACTATACTAAGATCTAGGTAAAAATAGTAGCTAATCTATAAACTATAGTCTACTAGCTTATAAGCTAAATAATAGCTACGCTAAATAAGAAACCTTAATAAAAACTTAAGATAGTAACTCTAGATAAGTATAATAGAAGTTATACTAAGTTATAGACGTTCTTTACTAATATTAACTTATATTATAAATATAATAAAGTACCTACTAATAAGAAAAAGATTCTTATAGTAAATACTTATATAAAAAAAAAGATAGCTAGTTAGATATAACTCTATATAGAGAACTTTCTTACTAACGTTAAAGCTAAAGAAATAAAGAATAAGATATATGCCTTATTTAGTAGTTAAGATAACTTTAAGAAAGAATTAGGACGTATCTTTAAAGAGATAGACGCGGAAAGCTAGGCTAAAAAAGTAATCTTATATCTAAGGTAAACTAAGTTAGTATTAGTATATATAGTAGAATTTAAGTAGTACTAAGTATATTTTAATTAGAATGATTTAGTATTATATATAACTTATAAGAATAGTTTAAAGAAAATTATTAAGGATAAACTTATATACTATAATAAGCTAAAAGATTTATACTTACTAATTAAGTTAGTAATAAGAATTAATATATAATTATAGAAAAAGAAGAAAGCTTAGAAAGAATACTAATAAAGGCTACCTATTGCTAATAGCTAATAATTTTAGAATAATAAAGATTATAATAGAGATACGTACATAACTAGTAAGGTATAAGATAAGTTTAAGAACTAAAATAATACTTAAGAAAAGTTTAATAATAGCCTTTTTAAAGAAGAACGCTAAAAGTATTATAATAGTAAGGTATGCTTCTGCTATAGTAAAGTAGATTACTTCTATAGAGACTACCTAAAGAATAAAGTTAAGTAGAGAGTAGTTAAGATTAGAATAATTAGGATATTAATACTTTACCTAATTAAAGAACTAAATAAGACTTCTAGTAAACTAGACTTATATAATAAAGTATAATAATATAAAGAATTTCTAAATATACTATATAAGAAACTTATAGAATAAGAATATAAAATAGTAAAAAAGGCGCTAGAACTTCTAGACTTTAAGTAGAATAACTTACTACTTATAAATTAGTAAATTAAAGAGGCTAGAGTACTACGCTACTTAAGAAATTAATAATACTAGATTTATAGACTTATAACGTACGTAGCTAATAATTATAACTACAAAAAATAAGTTACTATTATAGAATCTAGAGTAGAAAAGATTACTTATAGAGCTACTTAGAAATAATCTAGGTTTAAGAAGCTTAATAATAAGAAAACGCTTTAGACGTTTAAGGAACGAATAGAGTAATATAAGTACCTATATTAGACTAACTACTTAAGATAGTATAACTATTACTTAAGAAAATAAAAAGAGACTAGAAATAATAAGAATAATTACTACTATACTAGTCTATAGTATAATAAGTATTAAGTATAGTACTATTATATATACTATCTAGAAGAGAAGAAAGCTTATAAAGAGCTATACTAGATTAACTATATAACTAATTACTAGTTCTATTAAGAATAATAATAGAAGGCTTAAAGAGTAGATAACTACTACTATAGTATAATATCTACTAAAGAATATAATATAGAGTACTATAAAATATATAGAGTATAGAGATTAAGAGTTATAATAACTAGAATACCTAAGTAGGTACTAAGAAAGCTAAATAAGGATAAAAGTTATAAGTAACTTCTATAGATATATTATAAAAAAGAATATATCTTCTACTAATAATAGTTTAAGAATACTTAAGAAGTAAATAATTATCTTTATAGTACTCTATTAGTAAATATATATAAGGTAACTAATTACCTAGTTTATAGAGTAAAGAAGCTAAAAATAGCTAAAGAGATAGTAAAGTAAGAGATTCTATACTAGAATACTTATTAGAGCTTCTACTATAATAACTAGTATATAATATACTATTCCACTAAGTTAGATAAAGGCTACTTTCCTAAGAAAAGAAAGAGTAAGTAGTTAAAAAACTAGAATACTACTAGAGATAGAGTTACGCTAGTAAAGATAGTTCTAAAATAACTTTTAAAGAAGTATAAGAAGTAGAAGCGTAGAAATTATAGCTATAAGCTATAGTACTTATAGATAAATATAAGGTAATAGCGCTTATAGATAGTAGAGCTGTATAAACTATTATCTTACTCTAAGTAGTAAAGAAGAATAATATACTCTATTAGAATAAAAAAGTACTAATATAAGTAGTATTAGCTAATAATAGTTTTATAATATATAGAAAAGGCTATATCTAACTTAAGACTAAGGCTATAATAATACGCCTAGCTAGTTAAGAAAGCTAAGAATAAATTAGTATTATAGATTTAAGAGATACTAAGATAATAATTAGCTATAACTAGTTATTAAAGTATAACTCTGCTATTAACTAGTAGAAGAAAATATTACTTAGCTAAGAGCTTATATATAAGATTACTAGAGTATAATATAAGATACGCCTAATAAATTAGCGTATAACTTAGAAAGAGAGATTTAGTAAAATCTTACTATATAAGATTATAAGAATCTATATAAAGAACTTTTAGAAAGTAGAAGTTATATAGATATAGTAGGTTGCGACTATAAAGGAAAAACTAATACTATAGAATATAACTATAAAAGATAATCTACTATTAGTAATTCTAATAGAATACTAAATACTAGAGTTTAGAGAACTATTTAAGGAAAATAAAGTAATAAACTTAGTAGAATAACTACTAGAATTAGGATTATAAGATTATCTTAGAGAAAAAAGCAAAGTTAAGCCTAAAAGGAATATACTCTATAGCGCCTAAGTATAATACTAAGCTATAGAATTACCTCTAGAAGAACTTAAAGAAGAGATTTATCTAACTAGAATTAGGCCTAATAGCCTTACTTATCTTATTTATAAAGAAGTCTAATAAAAAATAGTAACTATATATTAACTTTAGAAGATTAAATAGCGTTATATAGAAGAACTAATATCCTTTACTACTTATTATAGAGCTTATAGATTAACTTTAGAGAGCTAAGTAGTTTATAAAGTTTAATGTTTAGAAAGGATTTTACTAAATTAGAATTAAAGAAGGTTATAAGTAGATAATAGCGTTTAAAATAAAGTATAAACTTTTAAAGTATATAGTTATACTATTTAGATTAATAAATATACTAGTAATCTTTTAATTAGTTATTAATAACGTTTTTTATAAATACTTTAGAGTCTTTATTACTATATATCTAGATAATATACTAGTATATACTAATAGTATACGTAAAGAATATATTAAGTATATTAAGAAAGTTTTATAAAAGCTTAAGAAATATAAACTATACTTTTAACTAAGAAAGTAGAAGTTTTATATATAAGAAATAGAATTTCTTAGATTTATTATATTAACTAAAGAAGTAAAAATAAGCCTAAAAAAGATATAGACTATATAGAAATAGCTAAAATCTAAAATAGTTAAGAATATCTAATCTTTCTTAGAATTTATAAATTATTATTAAAAGTTTATTAGAGATTATTTAAAGATTACTATACTTCTTATAGAAATAATAAAGAAGGAAATAGGTTTTAGATAGAAATAGAAATATTAGAAGGCTTTTAATTAAATTAAGTAGATATTTCTAGAGGCGCTAGTATTAGAGATATATAGTCTTTACTAACTTATAAGAGTTAAAACTAACGCGTCTAACTATATACTTAGAGCTATATTATTATAATAGTATCTAGATAGAAAATAGAGACTAGTGTTCTACTATTTATAGAAGTTCTCTAGAGTAGAACTTAACTATAACGTTTATAATAAAGAACTACTTAGAGTAGTTAACGCTTTTATATAATAAAAAGTATATCTATTAGAACTTCTTAATATAATTAAAGTATATACTAATTACTAGAACCTAATAAGTTTTATAATAACTAAAAAACTTAACTAACGATAAGTATAATAGGTAGAGATACTAGCCTAGTTTAACTTTAAGATTACCTATAAGGCTAGAATGCTTAATAGAGTAGTAGACGCTCTTAGTTAATAAAGTAACTTATAGAAAGAAGGTTATAAGGAACTATATAAAGTAATACTAAGGTAGACGCCTAATAGTAGTCTAAAGTATAATTAGCTAGAGCTAGTAAAAATAGTAACTATAGTAGTCTACTAGGTTATAACGCTTTAATAATAATAGTAAGAGAAAGCTAATAACTAGTAGTTTAAGCCTAAGAGCTCTAATAGACTATTATAGAATAAATAGAAGTACTAGAATCTAATTTTAAAAAATTAAACTTATATATCTCTATATATAAGATTAGATCTTATTAAGAAACTATATAAGTCTCTAGAATATAGATATATAGAAATAAAGAAATAGTTAAATAACTAGCTAAGGTATTTATAATACTACGCTTACGAGCGAAGATATAAAAAATACTAGGTAACTATTTAGTATATTATTAGAATAAGCCTAAAAGATATAAGCTCTATAGCCTATTATAACCTTTATAGCTACTATCTAGACTATAGATTAGTTTAATAATAGACTTTATAGTAAAGCTTCTAAGATTATTAGAACTAAGATTAGCTTAATTTTATAATACTATCTTAGTTATTATAAATTAATTAACTAAAGTAGTAAAGTTTATACCTATAGAAGAGACTATAATAGTAGAAGAATACGCGTATAAAGTCTAGAAAGTATTAGTATTAGAGTATAGAATACCTAAAGAATTTATTATAAATAGAGATAAGCTATTTACGTTCTTATACTAAATACTATTCTTAGTAAAATTAAGTATAAAAAAGAAGCTTTTAATAAGCTTTTTCTCTAAAACTAATAGCTAGATAGAATAAATAAATTAGACGTTAGAGTAGTATCTAAGAATATACGTTAATAAGTTATAGGATAACTAGGTTAAGTACTTACTATTAGCGTAACTAGCTTATAATAGCACGAAATCTATAATAATAAGGTAGTTACTATACTACGCGAACTATAGATATAAGCTAGTAGCTTATTAAGATCTAAAGAATATTAAAAGTATTACTAATAGTATAGATAAGAAAGTACGCTTATTATAAGAACTATATAAAGAACTAAGTAAGTAAATTACTTAGAGAAATCTTATAATATCTAAAGTAGTAAATAAGCTAAGAATTAAAGAACTAACCTTTAAGAAGAGAGATAAAGTTTTCCTATTAAAATAAAACTTAAAAACTAGAAGACTATATAAGAAACTAGATAATCTATAGATAGAACTATTTAAGATTCTAGAAAAAATAGAACTAGTAAACTATAAACTATAGCTACTATTAAGTATAAAAGTATACTCTATATTCTATAAAAAGCTTTTAAAACTAGCACTCTAGAACGCTAAACTAGTAGAAAATATTAAACTTAAGAATAATAAGTATATAGTTAAAGTAGTTAAGAACCTATAGAAAATTAGTTATTAGTAGAAATACTTAGTTAAGTAGTAAAGATAGCCTAATAGCTAAAATACTTAGAAACTAAAAGAAAATTTAATAAACTATAAAGAATTAATATAAGCGTATTATAGATAGTATTTAGAGAAGAGAGAACTAGATCCTTAAGAAAAAGAAAGTAATCTAAAGATAAAGAATTAGAGAATTTAGCCTATAACTAGCCTAGATTAGTTAATAATCTAAATAGTAATGATTTAATAATAGAAGAATCTATATTAGAGGCAGAACTCCTTTTAGACTACTCTTTCGCATAATCTTATAGACTTAGAATAGTGTAATTATAATTAGCGTATAACTATTTAAAAGCCTTAGTCTTAGCAACTTCTAACTAAAGACGCGTAACTTTAGCTTTAGTACGTAGAAGAGCTAACTACTTTTAGCGCTTATTAGCCTTAACCTTTTCTTACTCTTCCTTAGAAATAAAAAGACTATACTCCGCCTTTATAGAGATATAACTAGCGTAACAGCTAGTTATAGTATCTATAAAATAATAAAGATTCTTCTCTTTATAACGCTTATAATAGAAAGTTATTTTATTCCCTTATTAATAAATATAGTTAGTATAAGCCTAGCGCTGTTTAGTAGAATTTAGAGGATAGACGTAATAAGCAGAAGGGACCTTAGACATAGTTAGAAAGGCTTAAAGGAAGGAACGGCTATAACGAGTGGGCGGGTTCTAACCTTATACGCGACTAACGCTTTAATACGCGGCGCAGGGAAATAATAACCTAGAGTATCAAGATAATAGCCCTAAAGAGGGAGGTAATGTTATAAGTAAT
Organism: Bipolaris bicolor; assembly: GCA_026262445.1. Taxonomy (NCBI): domain Eukaryota; kingdom Fungi; phylum Ascomycota; class Dothideomycetes; order Pleosporales; family Pleosporaceae; genus Bipolaris; species Bipolaris bicolor. The sequence continues at coordinate 25,889 of JAODYD010000043.1, read as the reverse complement.
AGTAAAAAGGATTCTCTTTCTTAGAATAACGAGAGATAGTTAGGAAACTACTAGAGATCCTAATAGAAAGGATAATTATCGTAGGGCGAGATTACGTAACTTAGTATCCCGCTAAGGTATAGCCTCTAGAAGGCCATTATAGATAGAGAGAACAACGTCCTCCTAAACCTTCTGCTAAGAAGAGAAGCTAAAGAGAATAGGACTAGAAGTAATAAGGATATAAGGATAGATAGATTTTATTATTTACTCTTGTTATAGTTAACTTAAATTATACTTTCTTACTAGTTACTTAACTTTATAAGATTAATACTTATTAGTCTATTTAATATAGATTAGGAATTATTAAACCTATTATTATCTATCTTATAAGCACGCCTACTCCACTGCATTGCTAGACAACTACCTCACGGCGCTCTTTACACCATCTTACTCGCCCTAACCTAGATCGAGCTTAGAAAAGTATTAGCACCTAACCCCGTGTAATAATATTGCTATAGATCTTATAGTATATATATAGAAGAAGAAGAGTAGAATATAATTATTACTATAGAAGAGAGCTCTATAGAGATAGATATCTTCTCTAATAAGCTTAGCTTAGTATAAGATAACTATAAAGATCGTAACTAGAAGAAGAATTATATTATTAAATTAATAGATAGAGAGTAGAGATTAATTTATAATTAAGATAGGATAGAATAAGATAAGAGAGATATGCTAGAGAATATATAGTAAATTTATAGGTATTAGAGAGCTTCGCTATGCTACATATTCTTATTATAACTATAGTTCGTTATATCGTTATCTTATCGCAACTATAGTTCGCTATTCTGCTACCTTTATTATAACTATATTATAGTTGTCGCACCTAATAGAGTTATACCTTATAGTTATATAACTATTAAGAGGTTTATAAATTATTACTAAACTATTTCTAAGAGTTTAAAGCAGGGTCTTGTAGACGTAATTCTCTTAGACTCTTACCTAACTTTTTACTTTAACTACATAGTTAGTTATTTTTTTAATACCTAATTTTAGCAGGTTAGGGTGTAGCCTACTATTCTTTTCTAAGATAATTGATCTGATACGCTATATAGCAAACAGAGAAAAAACGTTAAGTTATAAGTATAATATATAGAGTTATTCTACTTACCTACGTACTGTTCTATTACACACTGCTACTCTATCTGCGAAAACTAACTAATAAGAAGCTTAACACTAGAAGTCTTATATTACTTCTACTCGAGCTATACTCTTAACGCCTTCTTATTTCTATTTAAATAAGTTTATTATTAGACTATTATCCTAAAAGATGTTTATAGACAGGTTAAAAGTACTAGTTAAACTTACTTTATATATTTATTACATTATTTTATTATAGCTTAATATTATACTTATATACTAACTTTACTAGTATAAGAGACTACTACCTAAGAGCTAATAACGCTATATAACGCTCGTAAAATAAAAATATAGACTATACTTATTTAAAATTATTTATAAATCTAGTAAAAATTTCCTATAACTTCTCTTAAGAAGTAAATATAGTAGTTAAGTAAGAGAGCTTAGTAGATTACTTATTATATAGTATTAATATAGAAAGAAATAAGTTAACTACTTATAAGACGCTATTAAAGTATTAATAAAGTAAAAAACTTATAACTAGCGCTACTTAAAGATAGAGAGAATCTAATTATTTAGTTAGATGGCTAATTAGATTACTAAAGTAGAGAGTAGTAGCTATAATAATAGCATAACGTCTATAAAGAGGGTGCGTAGTAAATAGCGCTATAAGTTATATAGCTAAATTAGATATAACTCTTATATATACTAAGTAGAATTAGAGAATATATAGAATAGCGATACTTCTAAAGAATAATATTCTAATATACTTATAAGAGAAAATCGTAGTAGTGTGGTGGTGGAGCTGACGACTCGGTGAGGTTGACAACTCGGTGGTAAAACACGTTATTGACTATGCGAAAATGCGGTGTTCTGGCGGTGGTTTTACGTGGCTTTGCATCGCGGTAGGTGGGCCCCCCATTTTCCGGTTTTGTCGGTTGCATGAGAGACTAAGTATCGTGGCACAAATAGCTAGTCCAAGCTTTGGAGTGATGAGGGTAAGATTGACTGCGGCTGAGCTTCGATCAACAACAGAAGACCTGGTCATCGCCCCTTCTATGCCACTGTGCTGTGGTGATTCCTGCACGATGCCTCAGAATATCCATGACTGGGGTAATATTCCGCTGAAAATGTCCCGAAGACTTCTTCGTGTCCCTACCATGACATTAGTGGAGCTACCACTACCCGGGAATCTAAGGCCAAAGTACAACATACTGTCGTACACTTGGGGCCGATGGAGGTCCATTGAGTGTGATTCCATAATATAAGAGGAACACCATGGAAGATTCCTGTAGTTAACCCCGACTTTCCCTTCTCGCCAAAACATTTCGAAGATATCTTGCGCCGTGTGACCAAAGAAGCTAATTATGTCTGGGTAGAAATCGCTAAAGACATGGATTAGATAGGAAAACAAATAGAAATTTTGAAAGGAGCACATCAAGTTTATGTGTGGTCGCATTGCTCGTCGAAAAAACAACTTGAGAAGATCGAAGAATGGGAAGAATGTTTCTTGGAGTTTTCCAATATGCTTGACTGCCTGGAAGAAGAAAGACATGCACATGCGGACCCTCCTGACGAAGGACGCGCCATTAAAACTCTGGATAGTGCAATGACAGTGCTTAGGTCGTAGACAAGTGACCTATGGTTAGGTTATTTCGAACTTAATTCTGTTGAAGATTAAGGATAGGAACGAGGATAGGATATAATTGTTTCTGATAACTCTTAAGACTGAGAGGTTGGCTCTATCTGTTTACATAGCGCTATGAACCCCCCTCTGACCGAAAACGCCTCGACATCTTGGTAACGTAAGGCAGAGCCGACCAATTGGGACGCAAATCCATCATAACAAAGTATCAATAACTTCTGTTTTCCATTGCTTACTTCTGTAACGAACCATGATACCTCTAGTTCTTTCAACCATTTTTGCATACTCGTCCATACCTTAGAGACTGCTTGAGGGTCACTAAATAAGTCTCCGCCAGCCAGTCCTTCATAAAGACCTGGAAGTGGTGCCGAGACAGAGCCGGGAATGTGACTTGCGCGGAAGTCACAAGTGCTTCTCAGGTCTATGATTAGTGTCGACGAGACTTTCGTGACGTGCTGATGTGCGACCTTCATCTTCAGGTGGCCGTCAAGCCTTCGCCGGGCGTGGAACACGCCGCACCAACGACTGAAAGACTGTGAGGCTTTAGTTTTCCCAGTACGTTGATTACGCTTGTCGCTGGTTGAACCGAGTGATTCGCTAGAAGAATCGAAGTTGACGGTAACAAGACTGCCCATATCGGCTTTTCCATATCCATTCTGATGACCAGTACCGAGCAGTTCCAATGCCTGAGCACTATCCAAAATCCATCTTGGGTCATGTTTAGTCTGATCGCAATGCAGCAAGATCTAGACATTGATCATCGTCAGTTATTATGGTCCGAAAACACTATCAGACTCACCTCATTCTCAATGCGTGGAAATTCTTCAGCACCCAACCTGTCGAAATATCCAGATAAGTACTGGTATGGAAGATCAGAGCAAGTGAAGACGCACGAAATCTCTCCTGTTGTATCGTCGACGAGCTCTTCCAAACTTCCGGCTTTCTTCAAGTCATCAAGATACTGCAGCAGACCTTGTAGTGCTTCTCCTGAAGACGGGCCACATATCAAACCCTCCCGCGAGAGTTTCATTGACATGCGATAGGATTCGACTGACGATACTTCCACGCGCGCATCAATTGTTTGCTGCCAAGGAAACGGAGAGCTTTGGAATCCTTCATAGTACCTTGGACCTGGAACTGGATCACCTGCAACGTTGAAGACGCTGACAGCGCGCGACTAAATTAGCATTGTCCCATATCTGGAAAATCAATGAAACTTTTGCCTACCCTAAAACTCTTATTGATGGTTTTCCAGACTTCAAAGCCACTCCAGTCCCAGTTATGCAACCTCCTGTCCCCACCGTCGTGCTGAACAAATTGATCTCGGGCAATTGCTTGAGTATCTGGGGACCAGTCCAAGTCGCATGTGATCTCCAATTCTTCTCATTGTCATACTGACCCAAGTACACCATGTCGTCGCTTGTGGCTGCTTTTCTTCTTAATCTTGCCATAATTCCTGACGGATCAATGGGCTCTTGCTGCGCTAGTCCTGCGAAAAGACACCTTTGCTCCGACGTCAGTTTCACAATACATGGAATTCTGTTCTTAGGGAACTCACGGTTTTATGCCAAAGAATCGTAGCAAGTTTAGAGACTCTCGAGACTTTTTATTAGTCACATGTGCCTCGACATCTTCATTTCCCCATAGAACTCTGGCGATAATGCCCAAAGACAGAATGGTTGAGCCAGAACTTGCTTCTGCAATTTTTCGTGTTGCTGCTCTTGGTTCGTCGCGAAGCATTTGCAAAGCTGAATGTCTCGTCAGACTTGTTGAATTCAAGCCTTCGGACGAAGTTTTAGAAGATTGTTTCCAGAAACTCTTACCAGGTAATGACTTAACGTTTTGCGCTGGTAGGCAGGTCATCATCTTTGCGTATATACGGACTTTGTCTTTTTGGTATGGATTGAGACGATCTGGTATCTCGACCAAAGGCAATGGAAGATGAAAATCTGGATCGAAATATTGGCCAACCGACTGTGGGCCCCGAAACACATTGTTATGGCCGGCCATGACGATGATTTTTATAATCAAGATAAATACCAGGTTCGCTGATGGAAAATCTGAGATATCCCTTTGGTGACTCTAACAAGAAGCACCAAGGTAACAAATAAAGCAAAGCATACCAATCTATGTGGACTGCTTCGTGTGTGCAGTCACATAACTTGACTTTGTGGCTATTTTACAAAGTGTGATGTGATCTCCGTAAGCCTCATTGCTGCGGCCTCATGCTAGTGCTCACAGCTGTCCTAGAGAAGCACTGCACCAGACACTGTCGATTTTTGATCAGGGTCGAAGTGCCAAGCTGTTCGTGAGCATTATTACCAGGATCCAAATTATTTGATCCTTGTTAGCGGCTTGTACAAATGGAAACTGTCTGCAGATCACTATCCAGCCGTGCCTCCATTTTGCGCTAAGCACTGTCGAGATCTTGGCTACTTCTGCCTTAATTGCTTTTTCAGGCATAAGTAACATATTTTGCGCCTGAGATGGGCATTTTATCCGGTATGGAAGCTTGATGAAACACATCCTGAATGAAATCTGCTCAAACGAACGCATATATGATTAACGGCGCCGTGGTACTTACTTGGCAGGGTCCAATATGGCAGGTGCAGGTCTACTGATCCATGTCCACTCATGCTTCCTCTAGCTCGACTTTGCAGAATGGCGACGGATGCGGGTCTGAACTTGTGGCAGCATTCGTAACCCCACAACGTCTTGCCGTCAATTACTTGGCATATATACATAGTGCATCAGCATGCTGAACTGCAGGCTGCAGTAACTGCCAGGTGCAACAAGAGACAGTCTTACGTGGCAGTGCAGCTTCTATGGGTTTCATGATAGTCACGTAGCACCAAAAAGTTTCGCGTGTTCATGCATCTCAATTGAGTCAGTCATTTTTGGAGTTGATATTTTGGACAGACTTGGCAATCGGCAATTGATCAAGTTAAGTTTCAAGAATTGCTGTCATTGGTGCTAGATTACCGCAGAATTTATGCTCGTCGAGAGTTCACTCGAATTAACCCAAGATATTCTTCGTCATGTGTCAGTCTACGCTTCAAGGGGTTGTTGATCAATTGACGACTCAAACTTGCTCAGCGGTATCGATTCCGTCACCATTTTCACTACTGCGGTGGCAAACTGACCAAGGTTCAGGTGAGTGCCGTCCTTTCTGCAACGTCTTCAATATTTCTCATTGTATACGTGAATGTCCTGACAGCTACAGTACTCCTGGAAGTGCTTGACTTAAATGTATCCGGTCAATCCTCTCTGGAAGTTGTGTGGTGGTTAGACCTAAAAGTCACCAGAAATGTCTCTGATCATTTCGCACCGACCGCAGTCACAATTTTACCACGGAATATTCTCCCCTCAAGCAAGGAATCCAACTTCAGCTGGACCAAGCTTTTAGATAAAACTGCCGGCGAGGCACTGTCAGGTGATGATGCCATACATCCACGCGATCGCACGATTATCAGACTTTTGTTCAGCAAGAATTCTGGACACGCGGTGCGATCAGATTACCTGGTTTACAGATTGACTGGTGCGCAGTACGTCGCTTCTGTGACATCTTTCTTAGATCCCCAGGCCAATGTTGTCGAAGTGGCTCCAGAACGTTACAGGTCCATAACGACTTTGAGCGACTTCACCAAGCTGTTCGGACATGCAATTGGTGGTATTGTCAGCAGTAGCCCGGATGAACTCTTTACCGTCGAATCGTGGCAGCAATATCTCGACGGTGAGCTCATCAAACGTCTGTCCGTACCATGGATATTGAAGCAACCTTTGAGACCATATCGCGTTTTCTGGGTCCAAGGCCGCGCCGACATTGAATCAAGCATCCAATTCTATGAAGCTGCAAGGGCACTTGGTATCACGATCGTTGTGCTCGACCAACCTGGCCACTGGCTTCAGGATGACACCGGTCCGTATGCTCAATACCGCGAAGCATTCATACCCATCAGTGTCGATGGAGATGAAGGCCTCGCGCAAAGAGTTGTCGATGCCGTGCGGTCCTACCCGCACGGAGTAGATGGAATTGTGACTATCAGCGACGTTCGTTTGCCTTTTGTCGCTCGCGCCTGCGAGATACTCGGACTACCTACTTCACCGTCGGCTGCTTACATCCTAGCAGGCGATAAAGGGGCCACAAGAGAGCTGGAGGATGCTGCTGCTGATAAAAAAGAGGGCTTTGTACTTGAAACCGCAGATGAACTGGATACCTTCCTTGAGAAAGCGGGGAACACGATAGAATACCCTCTCATTATCAAGCCGTGTACTGGATGGAACAGCGATTGCGTCGTCAAGGTCCAGAATCAGGACGAGTTGTACGCTGCTGTTCTTCGCGCATCCAGTCGACATGCAAATTCACCGAGTTGCAGCACGAGAGTTGTTGTTGAACCGTACATCGAAGGACCTGAGGTAGATGTGAACTTTGTCATTCTGGATGGAGAAGTCTTATTTTGCGACATTTCAGATGATTTCCCAAGCACAGGCGACTACTCTGGAAGCTCGACAAGCGCTCCGGCAGCCAATTTCATGGAAACATTGATGGATGTACCCACCAATTTGCCAAGCGAGGAACAGGAGTTAATGAAGTCAAGCTTGAAGGAAAGCATAGTTCGTCTTGGCTTCCAGTCCGGTATCTTTCACTGCGAAGCGCGAGTTCGAAATTCCCGCGCGCAATACAAGCACGACCCAGACGGTATCTTGGACTTGTCTGTATCAAAACGCACGGAAGCAACACAATCACCATCATGCTACCTACACGAGGTAAATGCTCGATCTCCTGGGTATATTAATTGCGTTGCTGCTCTCCTTGCGTATGGGGTAGACTACTACTCTATTCGCCTTCTTCTAAGCCTGGGTCCTCAAGAAAACGAACGAGTCAGAATTCTGGCACAACCTTTCCTTGGAAGCAAGCCACAATATATCTTGGGTGTTGTTGTCCTTCCCCCCACCCGATCGGGTATCATGGCTTCGGAGAATGCGGTGGAAGATTATCTTGTTGAGAATCCGGACATTCGTAGACACGTGGTCCACCATCAGATATTAAGGAAGAAAGGCGAATTCGTAGAGGGACCGGATTCAAACGAGCTACTCGCGGTTGGATACATCATAGTGGCCAGCAAGACCAGTAGACGACAATGTCTGGAGCTAGCTAGACAGATTTCGGAATCGTTTGATTACAAACTGGAGAGCGATTAGAAATATAGCCATAACGTTGACACAAGCTTCCAAACACGTCTGTTCAGGTGTAGCACTAGTTTGAGGCTGTGGTTTATCCGCGCTGGCCGTTCCTGGGAGAGCATCTTGAGAGTCTGTCAATTTCCACGCCTTCTCTTGCCCTTAAAATGCAGCCACCCAATCGTCGAGCCTGATAGGTGGTGCAATTTACAGATAATATGCATGATGGGGAGGGGGTGGGGGCGGCTAAAAAAATCCCGCTAGATTATCTGGCACTTTGGATCGTTTCCTAAGGTTGTAGGTGTTTGGCCAATTACCCCGGACTCAGCTGTCAATGCGGTTGACTTGCTTCTTGCTTCTTGTACAAGTAACTAGAGCACTTTGTCTTGTATTGTGAATGGATGGTCTGGTGCAATCTTTGCTATGAATTTTTTCAAAGAGAGACATAGGCTTAGTATTGCAAGTAGGGGAGAATCGAGGCTGGAATTAGCGACTTGGTGAGTACACAGGCTATAGACTTGGGTTAGCGGGGCGGGAAGCGGGGCATTTCATCCCGTCGGGAACAATCTGACCACTCATTCACCCGATGCCAAGATCTTGGACATTGCCAAGGCTAACAAGCTTACCCCAATGGGTCAAAATAGCTCAAAGGGCCTCATGGCCATGAGTTCGAGGCGGTGGCTTCTTACGGCGTGGACTGTGGCTTGAGTCTCGACAGGTTTTGACTGGTGTATACTGGCCCTTCTGTGTTCTAGTTAATAATTCAGGGCATTCTGTTCGCTAGGAATGTGGAAATGCCCTTGGCATGGCATGAGCGGCACTGGCAAAATCTCGACCCCATCAAGGGTATATGTTGATACTACGACGCTTCTTACAACAGACCGGAGAACGGGCCGTAGCTGTTTTGCGCCTTACTTTGCGCACCTTTCCACCAGGTCCCCATACAAAAACTGCACCATTGCTAGCCAGCAGGACAATCTTGTGATTGACGACCTGTGTGGAACTCTATACAATGAAACTACTACGCACATGGCTGTTTTCGAGCTTGACTGCTTTGCAGCTCTACACAGAGGGTACCAAGGCTGATGGTACTGGCCTTATCGGATATGGGAAGACGTTGTACAACCCGACCTGTTCTTTCGCCTGCCGCAACGTCATTCGGAAGCAGACCCTCGCTTGCACGCCAACAGACAGCTCGACGAACCATGGAACAGCGCATAACCCGGTCTCGACACCAGCAAAATGCTTTGTCCAAGATAAAACGTTCCTCAAGACCATGGCGCTTTGTATCGATGTCTACTGCTCACTGAGCGACAAGCCATCAAAAAGCCTCCTGGAAGACTATTGGGCCTCTCATCTCGGAACTGGCACCCTGAGTAACTACCAATATGTCCCAGTTATGTCATATGAAGAAGCGCTCGCTGCTGCACGGGAAGATGAGGTCAAAGCCAGGGCAAATCCGGCCAATCCGACTACCGCAAAGGTCCCCGCAGGCTTGAAGCCGTACAAAGTATCAAGCCCTCTGGCCCTGACTACAGGTGGAAGTGGTGCCCTGAACGAGACCCGTTTTGTAGCGCCCGTGCAATGGCAGTTACAGTGGAACTACATGTCGGATTTTGAGATCAACGAAAAGGGCCACAGCACCATGGCGTGAGTATCACCATTGACCTAAATTGCATCAAAAGCGCAAAACTAACATAGATCAGGATCGTCGTCGCAGCCGTCGCAATTTTCCTACCGGTCCTACTGTCCTTGCTTCGTTTCGTGCCAGGCCTCTCAGCAAATCGCGGCTGGAGCAGTTTCAAGTCGCTTCTTATATATCCCGCAACCTTTGGAAAAAAGCATCGTGAGCCCGTAGCTGGAGGTTTGGTTCCGACCCGCGGACAGACTCTCTACATCATTCTCATCAGCTTGCTCAACCTCATCTTACTAGTCGCGCCGTACACCATCAAGCAGCCACAGGCGAGCTTCCTGACCAAGGGCAGACAAATTCTTAGCATCATCGGCAATCGTGCTGGATCTATGGCCATGGGAAACGTCATCGCATTGTTCCTCTTTTCATCACGAAACAGTCTGCTGCTGTATGTGACAGATTGGAGCTACAGCACATATCTCCTACTCCATCGTTGGCTTGGCTACTGGGTTGTCTTGCACACTATCATCCATTCTGCTATGTTGTGGAAATACTACGCCCTTGCGGGCTCTTATTCCGCTGAAATATTGCGTTTGTACTGGCAATGGGGAATAGTTGGCACGGTCGCTGCCTGTGCATTGATACCATTCTCTCTCCTGACGATCCGACAAAACTTCTACGAATTCTTCATCATCTCTCACGTCGTTCTGTCTCTTCTTTTCCTCCTTGGATTCTACTACCACATTTGGTATGTTTATACCTGGAGCTGGGGCTACGAAATTTGGATGTTCGTTGCAGCGGGAATCTGGGCATTTGAGCGTCTGATTCGCATCGCTCGCATGGTGTTTCAAGGAAGTAAGACGGCCATCGTAACTGTGATCCCAGAAACAGATGGCGAATACGTCAGGATCGAAGTCGAAGGAAAGCAGCTCGAGTCTGGCGTGGCCTACATTTGCTTCCCGACACTTAGCTGGCGATTCTGGGAAACGCATCCTTTCTCGGTCAGTGGATATGTTTCAGGTTCTTTTCCGGGTCATTCCGATTGTTCCAATTCTAGTTCTGGCTCAAATTTCAGTCCCCGACTTGATGATACCAAAGCGAAGGATGCTTCCGCGATAGTTACGGCATCTACAGTGGTACGCAGTGAAACCACTCCAGTCCACACGACATTCTTCGCTCGCACGCGAGGTGGAATTACTAAAACCTTACAAGAGAGAGCCGTTCGTTCAGAAGGTCAACAGATTCGAATGCGGGTTCTGATCGACGGTCCTTACAGTCACTCAGGACGCGTTCATTCACAATTTTCACAGTGCAGCAGTATACTCTGCATCGTAGGCGGAGTCGGCATCACAGCTATACTACCTTTCCTTAAAGAGTGTGAAAACAAAGACACAGAGCTGTTTTGGTCCAGTAGGAAGTCTGGACTCGTTGATGATTTGACACCAACACTGAAGTCCCTTTCTCCAAATGTTGAGGTGAAGACATTGGTCGGCGAGCGCTTCGACTTGGATATGATTATTCAGCAGAGCTTGGCTCGGCACGAAGCTAGTGGCAAGAGACCTATGGCAGTCTTCGTTTCTGGCCCACCAGGCTTGGCCGACGATGTTCGCTACAAGCTCATCAAGGCTGCGCGAAGTTCGAAGAAAAGTCAGCCATTCATTTTGATCGACGAAGCCTTCTCTTGGTGATTCACTGCAAAAGGGGTTCAAATATGAGGTTGATTGACACAAATAATCTCTGTACATATCAACAATCTCCACGCGTCTTCTGCCTCTATGAATCGCCTCATTCTTTCCCTTAAAACCTCAACCTGCTCTTCTGTATATCCAAACTTCTTCGCAGCTTTGCGATACTCTGAATTCTCATCAGCCAGCATATTCAGCATGGACCCCGCATAGGCTTGTCTCTCTTCTAGCGTGATATTCGACATGACGCTCGCTGATGCTGTCACCTGATCTCTGCGAAATCCAGCCTCTAGTGCCTTTGTGATCAAACGACGACCCATTTGCGTCTCGAGACCACGCATGCGGTATATACGTTCTTGGAGCTCATCCGTCTCGGGGCACGGCGGCCATACGACTTGCGATTGTGTGTCGCCATCACGACAGGCTACGATGCCACCATTTGGTTTGGCCAGGATTTTCATCTGTTCCAGCACAGGGGCAGAGTCTGGTATACAGATGAGCGTCGTATGTTCATGGACAACGTCGAAATTGCCGATTTCATCCGCGGTCAGGAAGGATTCTGGGTGGAGGATGTCGCCGACACGGAAATCTAGGTTGGTGCTGGGAGCATTCTTTTCAATTTTTGCATTGTTATGCTCGATGATGGTGCCGCTTTGGTCAAGACCGACGATCTTGGCTTGTGGGAAGCGGCGGGCTAGATCGAATGTTATGCTTCCTGGGCCACATCCGACATCGAGAAGGGAGAAAGTTGGCGGGAGGGATTGTAATGTTGGAAGAAGATATCCTAGGCAAGTTGAGACGTTGCGCAGTTCGAAATTCTTGATGGTAGTGTCGTTGTATCCGATGTGGAACTTTGCAGGGCTGGAGTCTGTGTTCATTGCTACAGAATGATTGGACTGCTCTGTCCGAATCTGCTAAGCTCGAAGTGAAAAGCAAACTGTTGAACCTCAAAAACTTCTGGATGCGGATACCAAACTAATGAGTGCAGTGTGAAGCAATGAATGATAAGCGCCAAGCAATCTGTTCAAGAAGCGAAAGAGATGTTTGCATGACATGACGTATGCGTTGTATCCTCCTTCCTGGAGTTGATATCGTTTAGTCCAAAAAGTCGCCATGCAAAGGGAGGTGGCGCAGTTGGGGCAATTTCCATTTCTTGGCGGTCTGCTCAAGCAATGTGGCTTGCAGAGCAAGTTTGAGGCAGTTGAAGTACGATCCTTGGCGCCTTGGCCCGCATACGGTACTTCAAAGTCCAACTCGAAGTGGTTCATCTGGGTTACGTGGCAAGTGAGGGACAGACCACTTTCTAGAAGGAAGTGGTCTTGCATATTATTGGTGCCTAAGCAGCACCTAGATGTACACGGCCCGGAGTTCCGATGTGGACTCGCAGCAAACGTCCACTGGCCTCGCACTTAGTCTCTTGTTTCCGGTCTATTCTTCTGAAATTTCTTGTAATGGAGCAAGATTGTTTGAAGATAATAGTTACCAGCAGATTGCAAGCGCTGCAAAAGCTCTCCATTGTTGTGAATCCTAGGCCGCAACTCTCATAGCATGAGAATCAAGCAGGAAGGTGCCCTCGAACCGGGTACGAGAGACCAAGTCTCGTCTCTGAATCTGGCCATATCGGAACGTCGAGACGCCACTGAGGCAGAGATACGCGACCTCCCACATATCGTCGACAGTGTACCATTTGTGGCCTGGGCGGCTGCCCTCATAGGAGCTGCAGAACGTTTCGGATACTACTCAACGGTTATCACTTGGCGTAAGTACATATCGGAGTCAATAATTTCGCAGAGTCTATACTTGTGCTTACACAATGTGCCGCAACAGAAAATTACATGCAGCATCCCCGAGGTAATCCCAGCGTACCTGGGGCACTTGGACTTGGACAATCGACCTCGTCGATGATCTCAAATGTCTTTTTTGTCTTCCAATTCTTGACTCCCTTGATGTTTGGCATAATATCTGACACCTGGCTGGGGCGTTACAAAACACTTTTGTTAGGCCTATGGTAAGCGACACTGCTAATCGACGTCTATGAGCTTTGTTGCTAACCAACCCGGTGCGATACAGCCTCTCATTATGCGGCAATCTGGTCATGTGCACTACATCAATACCCGCAGCTCTTGAAAACGGAGCTGGCCTACCAGGTTTGATTTGCGCGATGTTCTTGATTGCATTCGGTGTCGGGGCTACGAAGGCCACAATATCCCCTTTGATAGGTATTATAGCGCTTTTACAGCAGTCGGTATTTTAAGAACCAGCTAAGTAGAGGGCAGGCGATCAATTGCCACAGGGCCAACCTCAAGTCGTGCGCCGGAAAGACGGTAAACTTGCAATCATAGACAGCTCGCGGACCTTACAATTCCTGTTCAACGGTTTCTACTGGTAAGTTGATATACCCGCGCAAGGATGATGATTCTGCCCAGTTTGCTAACGTCTGGCGAGGTTCACAAATATCGCCTCTTTGTCTTCTATTCCCGCAACTTTTCTAGAGCGACATGTTGGGTTTTGGATGTCATATGTCATCGCGACAACGTCGCTGTTCATCGCGGTCACAATGCTAGTTCTATTTAGTTCTAAGTTGGGTGAGACATGCCCCCTAGCTGGATGGGATTCAACCCCGATACTGATTGCTACTCAGTCAAAGTAACGCCGGGCAAAAACTGTCTCCCTCAAGCGATTCGTGTACTAGTCGCAGCAGCACGCGGTGGGTTCAGGTTGGACCACGCAAAACCAAACTATCAACGAGAAGCTCGCGGTGTAATTGTCATATGGAATGAAAGCTTTGTTGATGAATTGAAGATCGGCTTGCATGCATGCCGTGTGGTGTACGTTTTTGAAATTTTCATTCAAGCACAGATCGGATCGTGACATTGACTAACGTCATCTCGCACAGATTCTCATTTGCGTTCTTTTACCTCGCCATTATGCAAATGCATAACAATCTTATCTCCCAGGCTGGGCAGATGGACTTGGCGGGGGTACCAAACGACATGATTCAAGCAATGTCCGGAGTTGCTTGCGTCGTCTTTGGCCCGATCATTCAAACTCTCTACAACTGTCTTGCCAGACATCGCATTGCATTCGGTCCCATAAAGCGCATCACAGTGGCTTACTTAGTTTGCGGGGGCGCTATGGCATATGCATCAGGACTGCAGAAGCTGATTTACAGTACTGGTCCATGCTACGATGCACCTCTGGCTTGCGCGGCCTCCAATAATGGCCGTATACCCAATAACATTAATGTATGGATTCAATTACCAATCTATATCGCGTTGGCAATCGCTGAGATTCTTGGACTGGTGACTGCAAGTCAATATTCATACAGCCATGCGCCAAAGGATATGAGAAGCGTAGTGCAAGCTATGGTCCAGCTTAGTGCGTGTATTGGTTCAGTTATAGGCATTGTTATTAGTCCAGCAGCACGCGATCCCTGGTTGGTCGTAGTCTACGCATCCATCGCTGGGGTTCTAGGAGTATGTTCAATGTTTTTCTGGCTTTTATTCCGTAGCCATGATAAGAATAATGGAGCTTAAACTATTCTCGACGGACAAGAACATATATATTTACTTATAAAGTACGAAACGTGGTTAGGGTTAGTAAAATCATGAATAAAATAATAATATTTTTTCTTATAGATCAATAGCGCAAGGCCTTGCGAATACAATAGTACTTTTCTTATATCTCTCTAAGCTTTTATCATAAAGTTATTAAGATAGAAAGCTAAAGAATGTTATTATTACGCGTGAATTAAAGGGGCTTACTTAATGATGTAAAAGCTCTAAAGCGTTTTTGTAGATCTAGCTATTATGCGGTAAAGAGGTCTTCGAACAAGTTTATATTAACCTATACTATGAAGGAATAATAATATAAAATAAGTAAAGTAATTTTATATTAGAAACTAGTTTATACTATTTTTATTAGTATCACGGTGCGGGCTCACGGCAGGAACAACAAGCACGTGTTGTAACGGGCTGAACGCCCTTTGGATAGCTCCTCGATGGAATCTCGGTTCAAGCTGCACGCGCGCCATCCGAACTACGTTCAGACGACGAGCGTAGAATCCAGATATTACTATAAGCACCTAGATTCTGCTTACTATCTAAGCAGCGCTTAGACAACGCGCTTAGACACTTTAGTATAACCTTTCTCTAATAAGTAAATAAATATTATATAAGTAGAGTAGATAGCTCTTTATTAAATATAACCTTTTATATACCTCGCGATTACTCCCTAGAGCGTAGCCCCTTATATTTTATATTTAATCCTAATTAGATATAAGCCTTAGGTAGACTATCTTCTAACTAAGTTTTAGAGCGTATTATTAGTATAAGCTAGTAATACAGAGTTAGTACTATAATAGGTATAAAAGGCCTTTAATATAGTAGAAAGATAGACTATTACGAGATAGTATATCTAGGGTAGAGCTTTATAAGAAGATTAGCTATAAGAGATAGTAGGCGTATTAGTTGCCTAGGACCTATCTAAAAGCTCTATCGTATCTTAGAAAGCTAAGCTATAGGCATAACGTCGCGTAATAAACTATCTAAAGGCTACTTAGGCCTAGTATATAGTTAGCTAGAAGTAGATATTATAGTAAAAAGTTCTATTAATTCTCTATTAGATAAAGTATAGGCTATATAATTACTCTTAATAGAAGATAAGATTCTATAAGTAAGATAGTAAGATATAAGTCTTCTTAGGGATGTAATATAGTAATAGCTAAATACTATTTAGAACTAGCTAGAAGAGGAGTATAGCTAAAAGTAAGCTTTACTAATTCTTACTAATAAGGAGTAGACTATAGTCTAGAACTATATAAGTATATTAGGGTAGAGATCTAAAGCTCTATATATTAGTAAATAAAAAGATAAGATATTAGAAAATAAATTAGAAGATAGAGATTAATATTTCTAACTTAAATATAAAAAAGCTAGTAGTATATACTACTACTAAGAGCTAGATAGAAGTATTAGATAAAGAGATTCTATATAAAATTATATAAATACTTAGAGAGAATAGATAGAAAAAGATAGTAATTAGACTAATAATTAAAATAGTTATTAAATAATTAGCTATTATAAAGAGAAAGAGCTTACTAAGGTAAGAAGGCTTGCTAAAGGCTAATTAGAACACTATAGCCTAAATAATAGAGTAGATAATATAGCTACTTAGCCTAATAGCTAGCTACCTAGAAGCACTTAAGAAGAGCTAAACTAAGAGACGATTAGAGCTATTCTTAGAAACTAATACTTTCTTACTATTACTAGTAATAACTACTAAACTAGTAGCCTATAAGAATAAGTTTCTAGACTTAGAATATTTTAATAGAACTTATAAGAACTACTTAGGCTAGAAATTTAAATATAAAAAGAAGCTAGAGTATAATAGAGCTATATTTCTAACTAAAGATTTAAAAGTTTAATATACACTTAGCTAAATAAAGAATAAAGTAAACTAAATCTTTCTTTTTTAAGTACTTAAGAATAAAGAGTAAATAACTATTAGCTTATAAAAATATATAGATACTTACTTTTAAGATATCTACTAGTAATAGTAAGCTCTATATATATTAGATTTAAGGCTTCGCTATTAAAAGTGCTTAAAAAGTGGCCTGTGCGTAGCTTAATCTACCCTCAAAAGTGCCTTAATATACCCTCAAAAGTACTTATTACCTCTTAAGTATTTATCCTTATAATTACTTTCTAGCCTTAAAAGTACTTATTACCTCTTAAGTATCTATCCTTATAAGTACTTTCTAGCCTTATAAGTGCTTTCTATCCTTAAAAGTGCTTCTACTCTCATAAGTGCTTCTGCTCTCACAAGTACTTTCTATCCTTATAAGTGCTTCTACCCTCACAAGTGCTTTATTTCTATCTATATATGGGCTGAAATAGCTAGGGTAAGCTAGAGGTATAACCTAGGCGAAGCCCTAACCTTATTATACGAAGAAAGAGAGTCCCTTTCTTTATTTTCCCTAACAAATCTAATCCGCGCGCACGGACGGAAGAGTCCCTTTTTTTAAAACTTTAGAGTCCCTTTTTTTGCCTATAACAAGGTTAAAAAGTAATACAACTTCTATGTAACGTACAGTACGTACGTAGCTACTCTGTGTCTAAATTTCGCGATAATTGCGATAGTACGTCGCGTTATACTTTAATAGGGAGTTTTAGTATTAATATTCCTCTAAACCCTAAGCGATAACCCTAAGCGATAACCCTAAGCAATAACCCTAAGCAATCGCCTCTACTAAAGTAGAGTACTAACTTAAAGGCGGGTAGTTCTATATATTAGTATACTTATAACTTATCTCTGCTGTTAATTACAACCTTTTACTAGTATTTGCGTATAGTAGCTGTTATTAGCGTCTACTTAGTACTATTCACGTCTATTTACATAGGCTATTACTACTTATCTCTACTATCTACTTATATACTATAGAATGCGCTATAATTTATATTTATTAACTGCAATTCTTACGTACTTACACCTATTAGCTAAGATTCTTACTTATTTGCTATAATTTACGAGCGCTAACTTCAAAGTATCCTAGGTAGAAATAAGTCTATTTAGTATAATTAATATTACAAACAGGGTGAAATAACTTAAGTAATAACATCTAACGCATAGAACGAGGTACTACAACACTCTCTTAGGACGATAGAGGCAAATCTTAAGTCCCAACTACCTCTATATTATCTTCATCCTCGCTATTAGGCACCTCTTCTATTCTGCGACCCATCTTCTATATATTCGCTTCGATACTTAAGGGCTCTTTTTAGCTTATAGATCTACCAGCAATCCCATCTAGCCTAAGCCATTCCTCTAGCGCCCTACTTGCTACTACCAAGTCAGGCAGCTCTCGTTGCGCTATACTAATAAAAAGGTAAACCTCTTTTACGTAAAGCTATTTAACCTAGTAGTTAGAGATCTATTCGTGCGGCATTAGGAGTAGAGAGCTTTAGCCCAGACCTTACACTAGTGTATGCCAGCGTGTAGCCTGTTTAAGGCAAGCGCAGAAGGCCTCTATTTTCTCTTTAGTAGCATCTAGGTAGACCGTATTCTTAAGCTCTAAGATCGCCTAGGTACAGACTTAGCCTTTTCCGTATTAGTTCCGTGTATAGTCGCCGCTTACCATCAAGTCTTACTACTTAATCTACTCCATCTTTTACTCGTATACTACGCCGAGTAGGGCCATAGCCCATCAAGAACTAATATATATAGCGGCCAGATCAGTTTTATATTAGCAGCACATATACTAGGCAAAGCAGAACGCTCTATCTAGGTCGCGTTGTTAGAAGGCGTTAGTAGCTAGCTACGAATAGACGTAGGCATCGTGTAGCTAAAGTCGCCGACTAGCATTTGTCTAGAACGGTATACTCTATTCTCGCCAAGTGTGTAAAAACTACGTAGCGTTATATAGAGACGATAGGTCACCAAGTATTCGCGCTTTCTCTAAAATTATTATAGCTGTATAGTAGAGCGTTAGGGCTAAACTATAAAAGTCTACCTCTCTATTAACCTTCTACTTTATTATCCACGCAATTATTAGCTCGTCCTTTGGTTAGATAACACTATAGGCAGCATATTTAATCGCCGTAGCTCTAGGGTCTAGCTTAACAAGGCCGAGTTCGCTTCGCTTCTTCTCTCGCGCAGCCTAGAGTTTCTTACCACGTCATTGTTTGGCCCGCTAGTTGTTGTTAGTCACCTTGGTAACATATATAGGCTGTTGCCCCCTACTAGCGTCTTTAATAGGAGAGTTATAGGCAGGCGGACTGCCCAGGTGGTGCTCAGGCTCGGGAGAGTTGGCCTTAGACGGAAGAGAAGTAGGAGTAGGACTAGAACAGTTAGGGCTGTAAGTAGCATTAAGCGAGCTAGAAAGAGTGGGAGAATTATAAGGAGAAGTATTCTTTATACTAAGGCGAGCGCGTTTACGAGGGAAACCGCTGTCTAAAGAGATTAGTAAGCTAGGTATGGATGGTGTAATTATAGTATAGGCCCGCTTAGAGGTATTAAGAGCCACAGGGCGTACATTAGGACTTAATCCTTTCTCCTACTCTAACCCGCAAGCTAAGTTCCTACTCCTATACGTATAAGAAGGCGCTCTCTGCGCGGACGGCGGTACCTAACTAACTTCTTTAGTGTCTCAGGTATCTTCGCCAATTAGTGTCTCTAGTATATAGAGGACTAACGACTTAGGCCTATTTATCTATAGATCTAATTCCTAGACTTGTAATGCGGACTATACTAAAGCGTCGTCTTCCTACATAGGTAACATAGGCGTGTCGTCAGAAAGAGCCTTAGCTATATTAACCAAGCCTTGCTAGCTTGTCTTTAGCATCGCTTTCTCACCCACGGTATTCCGTATTAGCCATATAGCCGCTAGGAGAGAATAGGTAATAAAGATAGGCTTTCTAACCTTAGTTGTTTGCGCGTTAGGAAATAGCTACCCAGCGCTGTTCATGTCGGCAGACTCATCTACTTAAGACTAGGACTGCCGTGCCTTGTTAGTAAACAAGCTATCGTAGTCTCTATTGGTCAGCTGGTAGCCGTACTCTATAGCCATCTAGGTATCTATAGATCTAGGAAAGCTCTAGGGACCGCTATTAGGCTCTTCTACGCGACATAATAGCTAGATAGATACGTTAGATATTATAGTAGTATAGTAGAAGAAGTTGCTACGAGAGAGTATAGAAAGGTTATACTTAATAAGACTCTATTAAATTTACCTTTAGTAATACGTGAGGTATAACGCGTCTAATACATACCCCCCTGCTATATAGCACGTAGTACTTCATGTTAGACGTGATCCCCCTAATTCCTACTCCTTATAAGAGAACAGGTATAAGTGTCGCAAAGAATAGACTAGTTTATAGAAATCTTCTATTATAAGGCCATTATTAGGATACTTTATTGTCTACGTTGCGCTATCGCGATTCCACCTAGCTAGATTAGCACCTATCTAAAGTCCTCCCACTCTAGCGTGTCTTCTACTAATCGAAGGTTAGTTATGGACACAGTACAGACGTTAGGTAACCTCGCCTAGAAAGCTAGACAACTTCGCCTACCTACAGAAGCAGAGGACTCTATATCTAGCCTAGTAACTAAAACATACGGACTAGTGTGCTAGACAGCTGGCTATAGATATATATATACGTTAAAACAAGGCATCGCCAACTATTATAGGAAGGCCTATAGATAGGTTAACCCCTAAAAACGAGGTGGCGATGTAAGGAAGAAGGCTCTCCAGCTAGGCGAGCAACCTTAGGCTAAAAACTAGACATACTAGTGCTTATTTTAGGCCTTAGATTAGCCTACGTATATTGCCGTTAAGGGACTAGCCTCTAAGCGTAACACTAGGGATCTCTATAAGATAGTTTAAGAAGAAAAGCAGTATATATAGGCTAAGCAGGCTGCCCTAGAGGCACAAAGTACCATCTAAGAGCATTAGCGAAATTAACCTAACCTATAGCTTAAGCACACTCGCTAGATTGCCTATCTTTATAGCTAGGCACGGGTCGACCTTTTGCGTGCTCGCCTTATCCCTAGCGATGAACCTCTAACACGGCAATGTAGGGAACTAGAAGAACTAGCGTTACTTATAGCGTGCAAGGCTATACGCATTGCTATTAAAGACGCCTTTGCGTTCTATTAGTCTAGAGACGCTAGCCGGGCTGCCCTTGAGCTAATAGAGCGGCGCGAGACTAGTGCGAATTCTAATGAGAAGCCTATATACACTAGTCACTAAGTGGCTACAATTAAGGCGTATAGCGAACACGTTGTTAGTATTCTATACTATATTTGGTGAACCTTAGAGAACCTAGAGACGGCGCCATACACGCTTCTTAACGACTAGTTAAGTATACTACGTATGCTAAAAGAGATATGTGCGGAGATTGTTACAGAGGAGAGAGACTTACTTAATGTGCTTACGCAAACTTGTGCTGTATTCTAGCGTCTTCTCTTAATATAATAGCTAGAAGATAACGAGTACTAAAGCCCGCTACTTAGTAGAGTAGCGGTTCTAGGGCTTCGACCTAATCATCTAGGTAGTAGATAGATACCTCCTAACCGTTTTTTATCTATCCTATCTACCCTTATTATAGTATCTAAGGTATTGTTTGTCTATATCTACGACTTTAAACGAAAGTAGTATAGCTAAGAACGGCCTGGGCCGCTATACCTAGAGGTTGTATCTTCTTATTATGAGGTGGCGTTGTTAAGCTATAAAGGACCTGTATACCCTATGAACTATATGCTACGACTACGAACACTAGCGAGGACGATAGCCTAGTAGATAGCCCTGCTAGGCACGGTGTCGTGGGATGGAGACAAGATTCTTGTGGGTTAGGCAGGCTTCTACCTCTACGATCTTTAGACTATAGTACATGGCTTGTTTAAGACAGTGTAGCTGCGATTACTCTAAGACGTTCTGCTACTCAATGTCGACGACAGGGGCCAGGTGCGAAAAGGCGGCGCTATGCTGTCTATACTCTCCTTAGAAGAGCTTACCAATTAGCTAGCTAATATAAGTTCGTACTTTAGCTTCGTCCAGCTCCCCCCTAACGGCTTCGCTAGTTAGGAGGACTAGCTCCTTCAGCGCGTGCTCCATAAGCCCGCCCTGCGGACATGGTTTCGCAGCGGAGTGGATGATAAGATATAGTACAATAGTAGTATTAGCGCCTACTTTAAGGGCGTTCAACAATTTAAAGAAGCTCTCTTTGTCCTTATCTATCTTTCTGCTAGAGCGCCCGCCCGTGGCACAGAGATCACTTCTATCATGTGCGAGAATGGTGTTTATGGCGGCTACTAGAGCATCTTTGTAGAAGGCGGCCTTGTGGTCTTTACGACCACCTATTATAAGGGGTATAGTTTTAGTAAGCGTATTAAGACTATCTATTGATACGTCCCCTACGAGGTAGGCGAGCTAGTCGTGTACTTCTTAACTCTAGCTCGGCCGTTTATCGATGACCTGCAAAGACTACACTACGGCGTGATGCAGAGTACCTACTTCCTCTAGGAGCCGCCACTAAAAGAGCTATAGGAGTTAGCAAGCGATAGTAGCGGAGATAGTGGCGGAGAAGACGAGGAGTAGGATATAGAGCTAAGGCACCGCCTAGCCAACCTAGATAGGTACTAGGATACTAATCGTGTACGTCGCGTGTTGCATTAGTATACTATAGAGTATGTGGGCGTCGCCCTAGGAACTCGTGCGTGGCGTTACGCCTACCTAGCTATCTACTGTGAGCTAGCTACCAAGAAGGAGTCGAGGGAGTTTCTGGAAACGCTATACTAGAATGTAGATAGGCCCTAGAAAGATGCGAGGGAGCTATAGTCTAGTTATACTTAGCAAACAGAGAAGTTAAATTACGGCCATCTTACGCTTAAATCTCCTTTCTAAATACTGCGTGAGCGACAGTAGTTCTGCTATATAAGCGTAGACTAGCACTATATACTAGGATTTAGGTTAGCTGCGCAAAGTTGTGGCAGCACTTTGTCCACGTCTATAGCGATGCTTATACAGCGGAAGAAGCAGCTTCAACGCTAGTTAGCGCTCGCTAAAGCTAACCTAGAGGAGACCTTGCGGAAGCTACTTCGCAAGCTAGACGCTAGGTTGCGAACCCAACAGGCAAAGGCCCTCTATCCTATCCTGGCCCAGCAGCTACGCGTGCTAGTGATTATGCCCACCAGCTTAGAAAAGTTATTATTATTCCTACTACCCGCAGCCTTGTCGCTAGGCGGCGTCACTATAGTTATTGCGCTACTAAACGCTATACTACATAACTTTAAAGACCGCTGTAAAAAGTAGGGCATTCCATACGCTAGATGGACCGGGACAAAACCCCCTTACTAGGCTAGAATTGTGTTAGTAACACTAGAGAGCGTAGTCTCTCTAGCCTTTAGCCGTTTTATAAACTAGCTCCGCATATAATGTTAACTTAATCGTTTTATAGTTAACAAGTATTATTACTTACTAGATACCTACGCGAACTAGCGGCCCAAGATGCTAGAGCTGTATAGTCTTAACAACAAGAACACGCAGGTTATCTATCTTACAGCCACGCTACTACCCTCGAGGCAACACGCCTTCTTCTAGGTAGTAGGCGTGTAGACAGAAAACGTATATATGTGCCGCGCGCTAAGCACCACGCGGAGAAACCTCTCCTACCAAGTTATAGACTATAAGCGTAGTAAGCTAAACAATACTCTAACTAATCTAGTAAGATAGGTAAAAAGTAAGTTTAGACTTAATATATAGATTATTATATTTTGTCTAAGTATTTAGCAGACTAAGTTAGTAGCAGAGCTTTTTAGTTATATAGCCTTCTATAGTACTATAGGGTTAGAGGAAGAGAAGAGCCGTCGCGTGCGAGCTATTACGGTAGAGGACAAGAAGCTATGCGCTGCTACTAGTATACTAAGCTTAGAGCTAGACGCGCCTAGTGTCTAGGCCGTAATTTACCTACAGATACCCTTCTAACTATATAAGTTCGTCTAGGAAAGCAGTCGCGTAGGCCGTACTAGCCTCCATAGTAAGTACTATGTCCTAAGGGAGTATTAGCGAACTAAAATAGGCAGCCTCTATCGCGCCCTCCTACACTGTCTTAATAATTATACAAAGGCGTTTCTAGGCGGCGAGTAGTATTGAAGAATCGCTATTAACTAGTATATAGATAGCAGAGAAGACTAAAAGTATTATGCTCTAGGAGAAGAGCTATATAACGTGTGTATAGTAAATCCTTACGGCACTAAGCGGCTAACGCCTATAGAAGTAGAGCTTTATAAGCAGGACAAGAGCTATAATCTTAGGTAAGCAGTGGCACTCAAGGAGTTCTAGATCCAGTCCTAGCAGCGACGGCTTACAGAGCAGTCCGCGAAGCAGCTATAGTATCTCTAAGAATATATCCAGTGCTAGACGCGTGTATATCCTTTATATATAGCTAGCTATCGCGAAGTAAGTACTTATAACTTTAAGAATTATACCTATTATCTATAATATACTAACACTATAAGGGCTAAGCTATAGTAGCTAGGTTGGCTGTCGTTTAAGCCTTTTGCAGCCTATTATAGATACTAGATGCCCTAGGCCCTATGTAGGTCGTAGAAAGAGACTAGCGAATAAAGAAAGTTTATACGCAACAAAAAGATTTCGTATAGATAGCAAAAGGTATTATACCTAGTAGTAGTAGCAATTCTTACTATTTGTAGAGAGATTTATAGGCCCTAGTTGACATAGTAGGTGCAGCGAGAGCGGATTAAAGGCGAGACTAATAAGGAGAAGCGCCTAAGTATGCTGTTTAGGCAAAAAACCCAAATAAGTTAGCGAAACGCAAGTTAGCTAGCTCTATTCTTCTATACTTTTAAGAAAGGACTAGTCTAGAAATACTTACGAGACGAGCGCGACATTAAGTAACAAACCTTTAGTAGCTAACCTTAACGTCTTTCCTAGGATAACGTTTAAGTAAGGTATCGCTTTAGAGAAGAAGGTACGCTAGTTAGTTATAGCATAGAGAAATAGTATATTTCTTATTAGAGGGTACTATTCTAGGGTTAGAGTTAGATAGGGTATAGGTATTAGGCATCTATTAAAAATAAGTTTTAAAAAGTATAGTTAATTAATTAATTATAGACTATAATAGACTGCTATTTACTACTATCTACTATATATAGGAATTAGCAGCTATAATCTATATCATAATTATAGATATATCTAGCTTAGAGGATTCTAACTTGCGGGCGCGCGGTCCCCCAAGTCAGACAGTATGTTAGCCATAAATAGTAAACGCTAGCAACTTACTATAATCTACTATAGTCTATAGTTACTTACTATAATTTTCTATATATAGTAGCTAGCTACGATTCTATATATTATATAAGTCAATATACCTAGCGTTTCTAACTTAAGAGCGCGCGGTACTAAGTTAGCTACCCTATAAGTAGCAGCCCTATTTATCCTATATCTACTAAGGTTAAGCAGCTCTGCCTTATTTTAGCAGTAGCTATAA
>JAODYD010000042.1:167335-216669 GCA_026262445.1 Bipolaris bicolor | reverse complement strand
CGTCACGTATACACTGACAAGGAAGGCGAAAAAGAGAAGCGCCACGTATACACCGACAAGGAAGGCGAGAACAAGAAGCGTCACGTATACACTGATAAGGAAGTCGAGAACGCAAAAGAGAAGCGTCACGTATATACCGATAAGGAAGGCGAGAACAAGAAGCGCCACGTATACACCGACAAGGAAGGCGAGAACAAGAAGCGTCACGTATACACCGATAAGGAAGACGAGAACGCGAAGGAGAAGCGCCACGTATATACCGACAAGGAAGGCGAAAAAGAGAAGCGTCACGTATACACCGACAAGGAAGGCGAGAACAAGAAGCGCCACGTATACACCGACAAGAATAGCGAGTAAAAGCACCAATAGGTCCAATAAACATGACTTCCAACGCTGCTTCTGGTTGTCTATAGGATCGAAACTAAAGGTTGAGGCTCGTACTTCAAGAGGTAGTTAGGCTTCACTACCCAATACTTCTGCCATAAACTACTCCACTTGTACTATTGCTGTTAGCTAATGGATCTATTATCCAACATAATGGTTCTACTAAGATACACCAAGCTTCTTACCTCATGATCCTATGGAAACGTTTATGTAGCGGGAAAATTTTGCAGGGGGCAAGCATTTAACTTTCCATATATAGTTGTTGATTATTTATTTCGTATCTAGACATGGGTTACATAGAGTGCTGCAACGTTATATAGGTAGTTTCCTCAATCAATCGATTTCCTATAAAACCCGCATTTACTCTTTGCACCATAATAGTGATCTTTCTACTAGATATTTATATAGTATGTAACCATGTAAGTGACTATTTGATGGAATATCTGAAGCCTCCTTTGAACATGCGGACAGGTGAAGCCCAAGACTTACAGTGCTACAACACTACCTAGTTTCGCTTCTTTATAAAAGCTTCTTCTAATGTACTTGGTTTCTCGTAACAGCCGCTCCAATAGTTGATGAAGCTATTTCTGTTTTTCGTGCCAGGATTTATCCCCTAGTACATTATAGCTTTTCCGCCAAATCAAGCCTGAGAAGATGTCTAATTCGAACTTAGTCAAGGGACACTCCTAAGTATATGCAACGAAAAAAACGAATAGAAGAGTCACAAACTAAACGAGTGGCTATGGGAGATGGTAAGGGGCGAAGAATTTTGACAGTCTTTCCTTTCGATGGTTTTTGGTAGCGAATACATCGTACCATGATAGAGTTCTTTTCTAGCTTCTACCTCTACATGATTTAAATACAATGAGTAACCCAAATACTGTAGACGTGAAAAACACTATTAGCGTCAATCTATATTCGTAAAAACTCATCAGGCATCGGTATTAGCGTCTCATTGTTAGCCGCGCACATAGCTGGATGCTCCTCAGGAAGAGCTTCTATAGCCATCATCTGGACATCTACGCACTGTATCCGAATTAAAAAAAAAACTATGCAATAGTAATTAAAGTATGGGTTTAACTTACAGAGTATTGTACGTTTCCCGTTTTTGGATCCCGCCCCTCAAGATACATAACTCCTATTTCGTTAAGAATAGTCTGAAACGGTATCGTTACGTTCACACATAACTGCCCGGAGAGCCAGATAGGTACATCCTGAAAGATAATTTGAGTGAAATCATCTCTTTTCTTTGGTACTCTTTTAGTAGTATAGAGAGCAGTGACGAGGTCCCCGGGATGACCAGAGAATGAGAGGAAACCCCGAGATCGAGCAGGGTATTCCTTAGGATTAGATATGATGTCACCTTCTTTATAGTAAACACAATTGCTACTGTTGGAGCAGGGACATACAGAGACATACCGCAGAAACTCTTGAACCCTTCCAGTCCAGACCGGGTCTCAGGATGGGGACGGCGAGACGGCCATGGATACTGGACATGAAAGCCAGCATGTGCGGCAGATACAATGTTGATACTGATGGAGAAGAACAAAGGAAATACAGTGAGCAACATTGATGTGACCAAAAATTCTCAAACGTAGTTCGCTGCGGAGAGAGAGGTTAGGCTCAAGTCTGCTCAAATCATCTAGACACTGTTTGGTGGTCTAGCCTCCTCGCAGATCCAATTCTCGATTTAGTAGGCAACTTTAGTGAATTTACTAATGTGTATGATTGATGAGCTGCCCTTTATCTAGCCCAATTATTTGTCTTCATCACCAATATCGTTGTCATGGGCACAGTAGCACCTGAAACAGGCTTCAAGCGGTGAATTTTTTTAAGAGATCCATTTAAGCGACATAGCCGACAAGCTCAGTGTTGAAGGTCATCCGAGAAGTCTGTACAGTAGAGCCTTGAGCTTAGCGATAAAATTTGGTGCAAAAGTCTGTTCAACAACGTTTGAAGGGCCTGTTCGGTTGCTTTTTGCGTTTTTGTTTCCAGATTTGGGCTAGGTTTTTGAAAATGATACCGTGTTCGGTAAAGCGCAGCCCAAATCTGGTAACAACAACGCAAAACGCAAAACGCAACCGCGCAACCGAACAGGCACTAAGGAGTATAATAATGCTCTGATATTGCAGCGAAATTGTCCGAGAAAACAGTGAATGCAGATCTTAGCACTAAAGCTCATCATCAGACCAAGGTATACTTTTCCAGTCTGCGAGACAGACACACAGGGTCGGTCGGTATCTTTCCAAAGTCCCCTGTTGGCTGAACTATCGAACCCACCAGGGTCTGACGGAATGAGCCTTCGGCAATTCTTCGGATACAAGGGATTCGGCCCTTCTACCACACACACACGCACTGACAAGAGCGTTACCTTCTCACGAATCAGGTATTGTCTACTAGGCCCTACCATATCCGAAAGTACAAACAACGGGCTGGAGGGGATATCAGCCACGTGTAATGAACGATTTTTCCCAGAGTATACTTTAGGAATATTCCAGTCTAGGTTGATAAGCGTTTTGCTGCTATTCGCCCCACGGAGCCTATCCACCTGTCTCGCTGCTTACTGCGGGGCTCAGCAAAAAACCTTAAACTAGAGTACATAACAGTCTAGCACCGGACAGAAAACTCTAACACTGGATAGCTAAACATCGAAAATTCATATGAGCCTGAAGAAAGCCTGTAGTATTAGAGCAATAGAAAAGCTATCGAATGGTACGATCGTTTACGGCCGCTTTAGGTATAGGAAACTGACTAATCAAGCATTAGTTACTTAGGCTGCGGCCCGGTATATTCTTTTGCACGTGAAAGGCGTGAATACATACTCAAATCTTATCTTTAGGTAATGACTAAAAGATGACATTGTGTCCAAAAGCGTAGTTAGCAGAAAAGCATGCCATGCCTCTTTTTGATCTTGCCTTCGCTCACCACGCGCTTCACCCCCGCCCTCTCTGTTGCTACTTCTTACCCTGTTTTTTGACTGTATCTCATAATGTTCTTCTTCAAATCAAAGTCCATTCCACCCGATTATACTGCTGTTGCGCAATACAAGGATGACTTTGAGGACAGAGGCTCATCAGAGACCCAAGACTCCGTCCAGTTGCCGGAAAAAGAGAACAATAACTCATCCCAGATACCGTCCAATCCGTCAAAATTACCATTGGCTGTCATATACTTTTCTTTGGCCCTGGCCCTGCTATCAGCTGTGAATATTGCTCTTCTTCCTGCCACACTGTCACAGTATCTAGCATATCCCCTCACCGATGCCGAGATCAAAGCACTGCCTTATGGTGATGAAGGGATAGGATTGAACAGGGTAGCGCAAATGACACAGCCTCTTCAGGTGTATGATAAAACTTGGCCGGACAGAATCGCACGCGTTAGTCGAAAAATGAAGCATGCAGTTTGGGGTCAAGGTGTGCAGGTCTACATTACTGTTGAGGTAACTATCTAGAAACCCTCTTTTCACTCTATTATCTACTGCTTTCAGATCATCTACTGACAGAAATAAAGGACTCGACAGTCATGCGCTTTTATATTCCTTCTCACGGCACCGATATGTGCGCCCTTTTCTGGAAGCCGCCTCCCGAGTCCTCTGCACGCATCAAAGACTTGACAACTAAGGGAGAAATAACAGAAATCGAGGTTTGGAAACTTGTTGCAGCATCAGCGAGTGAATTTTCCAACATAGATGACATCGACTATGACACCTTGTCGTACTCGACACTCCCAGTACGTGGGGAGCTGCTCGGTGTACTAGACCTTACTGCCAGGCCGAATAGCACGACTGTGGAGTTTGCTTGTCCTAGAGAATCAGAAAATCTAATAGTAGAAATGAGGTGCCAACGTGTAGCATGTCATGTAGACTTTCTGCAGGTTGAGATGGTACCGAGATTTGGGTTTGAGTTGTTGAGGAGGCAGAAGTGAGAAGGCAAAGAAAGTTTGTGAATCTGGATCATTTTCGTTTTGAGCCTCATGTGAATACATTATCTATATCCGATAAATCCTTAAATATCTAGGCACGTGTTGTCGAGATATCTGGCGCGAAGAATATAAACTGGGTGTATGCTCGACTGATCGTGCCTCAGTACATGCGCTAAGCGAAGTTGTTCTCTTTTTGGCAGTGATCTACTACACCATCCTGCGTGCTAGCGCCAGTACAGACTATATCAAATCCTCTACTGCTGCTGCTATCGCACGACCCAACAACCACCATGTCTACTCAATCCGACGCCGAATCTCTCGCCCGCATCTCCCTGCATGACCCCTTGAACTTTGACGTCCAGCTCTCTCAAACAAGCCATCGCTTAGTGCTTCTACAGAACTGGAACATACCTGCTGGCTCAAAGATACTGGAGTTTGGATGCGGGCAAGGAGACTGTACAACTGTCCTTGCCCATGCCGTGGGCAAAGAGGGGACCGTTGTGGCTGTCGATCCGGCTGACTTGAATTATGGTGCGTCTCTCCACTTTTTCCCCTACCCGCCACGTTAGCTTGGGCAGAAGGCCGTGAGTTGATTCTTTTTCAGGTGCTCCGTATACTCTTGGCCAAGCACAAACACATATCTCGCAAAGTCCTCTGGGTTCAAGAATTACCTGGGTGCAGCAATCCCCCTTGGATTATCTCTCCTCATTGTCCTCCCCTTCTTTGGCTTCTTCGCAGTCCGCTAACGACACGAAAACCTTTGATGCAACTGTACTCGCCCATTGCACTTGGTACTTTTCTTCCCCTTCCATCATTCAATCAACCTTGCGTGCTATCAGGGACCACAGCAAGCGCCTCCTCCTTGCTGAATGGTCTTTGGTGGCGAGTGATCCCTCTGCACAACCTCATGTGCTAGCTACGCTCGCCCAAGCAGCACTGGAATGTCACAAACCTAAGAGTCACTCCAATATCCGTACTGTGGTAGGACCAAAACATCTCACTGATCTGGCGCTAGCTGCCGGATGGGAGCTGGAAAGTGAGACTCGTGTGCAAGCAAAGGATGGGTTGCTTGACGGACAATGGGAGGTTTCAACTTGTCTCTCTGCCTCGTTTCAGAAGGAAGTCGAAACCCATGTCAATGGTGAAAGGGAGAGAGGGTTGATTCTCGCTCTACGAGAGGCGTGCCATGCAAGCTTACAGTATACTCCAGGAGGTCAGAAGGGGGTCCGGGCGATGGATGTTTGGATTTCCAGTTTCGTTTGTATCTGAGAATTTCTCATGCACTTGAGACATAAGTTGTAAGCACTAAATTATAACTAGCTAGCTATGTATCCCAATACGATCTTTACATGAACCAAGGACAACTCATTGCTATTGCAATATCTTTGTCGAGAGTAAGTAGTTGGTTTGAGTCGAGTTTATTCTCTGAATTGGTGAGACCCCGCAGTCGCACTGTTGGATTGAAGTTGGATCTCTGTTAGTCAGCTGATGTCTGTCTGCCACGCGTCATCATCTATCTCGGCCTCTTGGGCAGCCTAGGACCGCCAACATGCCGAAAGTCTGTTTTTTAATTCCGGGCCGTATATAGTTTCCGATACATGAGGCCTCAAGATAGTGTGTTCATGATGTTACCGACATGCCGCCGATGATCAGCTTGTTTTGAAGACCTCTCTCAGCGAGGCATGAGAACCTTAGCTGAGAGAGATAACATAAAACAAGGCTAAAAAGTATTCTAACCAGAACATGTATACCAAAATAGTGTTTCGTTGGGCTTTCCTTGAAGTCAGATATCTTATCGGGGTATATACATTTCACAACGCTATTTTCAGCACATATACCAAGGTTAATAGAAACGTATATTAAGCACCGTCTACTTTCAAGCAGCATTTAATCTACGTTATAAAGCTGCGAAACAGATTCATATAAGTTTTCATTCCCTGCGATTGAATTTAATATCAGCGTATCAATAGCCATTGGCGGTAGATGGATTATAGCCATAGTTGAGCTCAAAAGAGACTAGCAGTATGCTCAGGCTGCCTCTGGCGAAGAGCTTTTCGAAGAAAACAACGTTCTCCATTAAACCGGTCGGCTGGATGCATTCTTATCAACGTTTTCTTGGCATCTTTTTTCATTGCTGGCGTTTTAGTTCTGGTTTACGAGGGTCAAATACCACTAAAGGGAGACAAAAGCCACGCAGAATGTGGTGCTAGCTTAACTGATTTTGAGGCCAATGGATGTGAATTTGATGTGCTGAGCTACGCATGGATGCCGACTCGTTGCAAGGATACCGCGACTTCCGATAAATTTCAGTCATGGCTTTCAGACCCGCGAGAGCATTTGGGCCCTTGGCAATTCTTCACAGAGATGTTGGAAGGCTCATCACATGCGAAAAATTGGATTTCCAGTGAAGATAATTTTGGCAATCGTATGGAAATGCAACCTCGCCCACTGCATGTTTTTGTTTCTTCATGTCTCACGTGTTGCGTCTGGTGAAGCACCACGTCGGGCTATAGATACCTACGGTCATGCCGAACATTGCTTCCACTCAATATACAAAGGACTCAACGGCACATGGAACATGAAAGAAAACAAAACAGCCAATCAGGCAATAGGGATTAGAGTAACTAGCTGTGAAGTATCACAGTAGTATTTAGTATGTACATATTGCGGTAATGAATCATTCTACTACACGGTGAAGTAGCTCACATATAAATTATTTCCTCAAAGACTCTCGTTATGGGATCCAAAGATTGTAAGTATTCTTGTTCCAAATCTCCATCACAAGCAGAAATAACCTTCTAACTCGACAAACATATCAGCTAGTTTACCCAATTGAATGCCAACTTGGTCTGTCTGCTTCCGAAGAGCATCACCAAGAGGAGCACAGGTTTTCATGAAGACTTTGCTTATAGCGAAGGCATTAGTCATATATACTTCCAGTGCTACATTGATTTAACTTGCAAATTGATCTTTTGAAAGCTCCACTGTCAGTAAGGCTATCTCCTGAGGTTGTATGACCAGCACATATCAACTAGAACCTTATGATTGAGACTTCATACCCTATGAAATGCACACAACACTTTCCGAGGCTTCATTAGTACTTGATAAGGTGTTGCTATAGAACAATCAGAGTTTGCCAACGTAGAAATCAGAATTTCATGAATTATCACACGGTTGAATGGGGCATTACAGACAGAATGATTTAGAGTAGAAACTGGTTTCTAACATTTGTGGTGTCCTGAACAGAATTAGATTTTGCTCATGGTATGGCATGTTTACTAATAATGTTGATATTTTCGGTGGAGCTTGGTCTGCGACAGGGACTTACATCCGAATGACCATGGCATGATTTCAGATAACAAAAAAATCGTGTGCATCAAGCCCAATCTGGGTGTGGTTCTATCAGGAACAAGATAACTAGGTGTCAAAGCTACCATTAATCTCCAATGTTCTTGTGATAGCATGGAGACGATTGCCATGATCATGACACATAATCATGATACATGGCTATCTCTAGATTGCTTCTGGATTAGTATGTACAATACGAATGTACATTCTGTTACGATAGAACCGACTCGGTTTTTATACATTGAATTCGAATCATCTGCTACCAGTTTTAGTGAATAAGACATGCGCAGCGAGGACGATGAACCAGTTTTATTTACTTCGTGTGATGTAGAAGCATACTGATGTTTCATACAAAAAACTAAGGATGAGCGTCGTCTTCCTCAGTGAAAAGCTCGCTAGTGAGTGCCGCACTCTGAAACGTACTTATCCTTGGTGGGAGCATATACTTCAACATCACCATGCCACAATGACGGATATGACCTTCGTTATCATATCTTTCCTCAATCACTACACCATTGGTCATTGATCGAAACTGCTTTAATGAGTAATATATGCAGTGTACGATATGCCACTGAGTTGTCGTCCAATAAACGTCGTCTGTATCGGCGATGAAACCCAGTTCGTGTGGAGGTACAGACCTGGTCCCATTCTGATCTAACCAGTAACCCCAATGCCCACCAGGTTCTGGTCCTACTTTACTGAACTCTGTAGTCAATTCTTCGTCACGACAGTGGGATGGCAGCCAGGCGGATGCTAACTCATCGTACTTGCAGCCTTTGGCAATCGCTTCCCCGACGTTCCGACCACATTCGCATCTGTTTTCGTGTCTTGCGAGAGCAGTATTTACTTTAATACGATGCCCAAGATTTACAGCACCATAAATCGCCAGGGCAACGATAGATCCTTTAAGTAAGAAAACAGCTATCGATTTTACCCACTGCCTCTTGGATACTGATTTCTTCGCGTAGATAAGCCGGCCAGATGGCTGGCTAGATTGATCAACGAGTTTTTCCTCTTCAGGGTTTCCTTCGCGTCGTGAACAGCTGAGGGGTTTTGACCACGAATTGAGTAGAGCTTGCATCATTTCCCCTATACCGAAGGAGTAAGCATAAGCGAGTATGAACTAGTATGAACAGTAGGAAGTATGGGGAGTGGGAAGAAGAGATGAGAGAGCATCTTACGTCTAGGTACACGAGATAGAGTTTGACGATGATCTGTTTTGGGATATATGCCGAGTGATCCTCTGGTATCACATAAAACTTCGAGCAGCTAATAGGTTTATATATCTAACTGCAGTTAGCATTGATAAAACTATACCATCCTATGTTTGTATACTAGGAGAAACGAAAGGCCGCGCCGAAACGGCATAGGGACGCAAAATAACCCAGGGTCGAATAGTGACATGGGTCCGCATTAGGACAGTATAGGGCCGGGGAATAGCCTAGGGCCGGTTAACAACACATATATGCAATGAACATGTGAAGCCACAGCGGACTCTTCCATGTGTATCACATGAGCTCAACTATAAGCAATGATATGATAGTCACGCAGCAACTATGAGGCCTAATCTCTTTTCCGCTTTCCATTTCCGGTTTGTAGCCGTTTTGGGTATAGAGCGTCAATAAGGGAGTGCTAGATAGCGTCGCAACTAATTTTTTCTGAATCGGATTGAAAAATGGAGCGCTATTCCCCTGCAGTCTTTTCCGATTTTGTTCCCTACAAGTTCATTACCTCTGGTGGCCTAAGCCAGGAACCACTCACCGGCGCCCACTTATGGTAGTCGCGCCGCAAACGAGATTTCTTCACTGCTCGGCAGTAAGCGTTCCGCACCAGTGCCAGCTCGGAGCTTATCATTAAAGCAGTGGTAGCTTTTACCTCATGATGTCAGTTAAAAGACTGAAGGACTTATCGCCGAGCTGTCAAATATTATGGTGATTCAACCTTCTTCCAGCACTTTGTAGGCAACAACCTGTCTCACAAACACGGTAGCAATATTTATCAGCTCAGGGGCACGGAACTCAAAGCCAACCCTGCGATACGCAACATGACGTCTCAATATTCACCTGGCGGCTCTGTGGCCCCAAGATTTGGGGATATCGTCCGCAACAGTAGCGCCACAACAACAGCGACAATAACCACCCGGGTTGAAGTGCTCACAATGAGCCCAGTCACTTTCTGGCTTGCCACAAGTATCTTAATCTGGCTGGCCATCACCATCGTGATTATCGCATCCGTACAGAGAGAATACTACGCCGGCATCATACGGAATGTGGAATGCATTGCTGACGTACTTATTCTCGTCACTGGTAGCGAGCGTCTACGCGAGGTATCTAGAAAGCAAGGCATGAACAACATCATCAAGAAGGACCAGATTCTCACGCGAATTAGCTGGTTTAGAGATTCCGATGTGGTGATGCGATGGCGGATTAACTTGGTCGGCGAAAGGAATGTGCAAATGCAGACCATTCGTCTTGGATCGAGGTATGCGCCAGTATCGGAAGACGATAGAGAGGTAAGCGTGGACACAGTCACTGACCACATTCTAAACACCCGATACATGCAACATTAGATTGACCTTGGTTGCATTAGGTGTTTGTAAAATTGTAGACACTAGCTCTACTCGTAAACAGGCTTCTAGACTCAAACTCTTATGCGATTACTGTGTTTAAGTACAAGTGTATGCTCCAAGCTCAAAACTTGTCGGACCTTGTTACAAAATTTTATGGGGCTTGCTTTACAGTATGACTCCAACACTACCCTCTTGCACACTGTGTGCCTAAGTAACATGGCCCGGGAATGGTCCCCCTGCAGCATGCTGGCGAGGAACCACTTGGACACACTCCCGACGCTGGCCGTGTGACGCATCGTGCACCAATAAGTTCACTGGGATCTGGTGGTGTATATCCGCAGACACCGCCCCACACTCCGGAGTTTGTGGACCATGCCGCAATGCCTTGGCAGCAGAGACGTATAGAGCGGGTGGAACATGGAGATTGCTCAACAATCGGGATCCGAGAGGTCACAGTGGCCAAAGTAGTAGAAGTCACGCTGGTTGTGCGTATGAGTGGCGAGGTTGTGGCCGTAGTGATCGTAGGGGCCGGAGCGACGATAGTTGTCGTTGTAGAGCTTGTTTCCGTTGCTGTGTACACGGTCTCGATGGCTGTGGTGAGAGTACTAGTCGAAGTAAAGGTAGCGACCTTGCTGCACGCTGCAGAAATATCTTGGGATGACCAACCCTGGAGGACTGACGGTGTTTCGAGTGCTACTGCTGGCGTTGCTTGCAACCTCTTCTTTAGGTTATCCTGCACCGTTGTGGTTGTAAATGCAGTTTCTGTGCTTGCCACAACAGTGGTTTCTTCAGAAGCTACTACGGTTTCAACTAAGGTGACGGCAGGAGGTGTAGATGTGACTTGGTCGGTGGTTGTAGTACCTGTGACAGTCGAGATGGTAGCGGCAGTGCGCAATGTTTCTACTGGTGGACTATAATTGATATATGAGGCACAGAATTGAACACCTTCAGGTGTATTGAGCGCTTCAGAGATATCCCCCGCAACGGGACTGGCCAGAGTAGGAGATGGCGTTGCAGGTACAGATGCAGATGGCGAATTGGCTGAGAACCCTGTGCGTACATCAGCTATTTGCTGTGTCATATCAAATCTCTGCTCTAGATAATCCTTACCATTGACGCGAGAATCTATTATTTGTCCTAGGTTTTTGCTCTTGAGATAGCATGGTCCGCTGCTGCCACTGTTACCGACGAATGATGCTGCAACACATTTAGGATTAATCGCGCATGCGGCTGAGCAGGCTTCTAGTCCATCAGCCCACTGCATCTCGAGATCGCCACCATAGAAATCGACACCGCAACTCAGGGTAAAAGAACGGCCGCTGGTGCTATCAGAAGTGAAACAGCCATTGTTGTCAGGGCAGTTAATGGAAGCTGGACAGGGCTGTTGCGGCCCCGCTGATGAGCTCGAGGGAGCAGTCGGAGTAACACGAGAGATTATATTCGCGCCCATCACTCCCGTACTGTATATTAGATCAGTTTCAGCATTCTTTTATCCTCCGAGACTACTTACTTAGCTGAGCCAGCGTTGAGTGTGTTTTTCAGGTAGCAGTCCGTGCCCACATAACTCAAAGCAACGCATCCATCTGTAGACGCACAGATAATCATGCAATCGGCAACCGTTGCGGCCTATTAAGATCAGTATCATGCTATGGGAGTCTATAGATCTGTCACTTACGTATGCTCGTCCCATATCGCCTCCGTAGAAGTCCGTTGCACAACTGACTTTGAAATCGGCCCCATTGGAACTGAATGTACATTCATTATTGTCTGGACAGGTCGGTAACGATGGGCAGATGAGTGAAGTTGCACGCAAGGCCAGTATCGAGGCTGAGAAAAGAGTAGAAGACATAGCGAACGACCTTATCCCAGTTATATCTGAATAAAATTATATGCAGCCGAGATGTAGACCATTTGCACAAGTCATGCCATGTTATATATATGGCAGCACGTTATATTTCAGCCAGTGCCAGGCAACTCCAATTGCAGTCCAGAGCCTAACTCTTTCAGTCTATCATGATGCGTACTAGAAGCCCGTGGCTGAACTAAGTTAATTTTGGTATCAGGGGATAGCAAAACGAGGACTAGCACAACGAGAAAATGATAGGCCACAGAACGATAATGCTGCAACAACAGAGACAGCGGAGCGCCACAATCTATTCAACGAATCTCGGTTATGCAGGTAGTTCGAATATCGTGCATATACGGACTTGAGTCCGCGCAGCTCGAATATTTAAACTCCACAGTTCAGCTAGAAATCAGGCGTCCAGCGCAGCCAACAAAGATGAAAATGCTCTAGCGTGTCCCAAACAAAATCTTACGCTACTAAAGCATCGATAAGGGAAGCACGCCTAACTTGATAAAGCCCAGCATTCTTCGGCCCCCAATATCTACCTTTTGGCCCTCCTTGACCAAATCTTTACTCATGCCCAATAGGTATAAGCTCTTCGAACGGTACCTCGTCTTGGTAGCAGTTTATATATCGTGAACACAGACTATCTGGCAATCGTTTATCTTGCTACCAACTATCCGTATCCATCACCGAACTATTACCTAAAAAAATTCAAACTTCTTATGGTATTTTCAATGGTTCTTCGTCGCTTCGTATTCTCGTTTTAGTTGCAAGCGGTCTCAAAATCTCTGCTACTAGTGTATTTAATCAATCGTATACTGTCGATCGCAATGCGGAGTCTAAGAGATAGTCTTGTATCCAACACCGTTCGGTCGCATAACTATCCATACTACCCTCCGAACCGAGTATCCACCTGTTTCCTCTAGTTCATTCACATCCTCTAGTTCGGACCCCCTTGCCCAAAGCACTTCATAACCCCGTTCACGCTTGTAATAGTGCTACCAGCATCTACCAAAAATAGTAAGTGTATGCGTCTAGTTAGTCAAGGAGTAGGCATGCCATTCACTTACTAATATCAAACGATCCACTCTGCTCATTTCCACTGTTATCCTTGCACTTGACAGACAAAAACAACGAACGTTGCGACGAGGGAAACAGACCCTCAACCGAGCAGCTTTTGACAAAGTTACCACTACAGTTTTTCGTACGGGTTAGCAAAATGACGAGCACAAGTAAAAGGAACCGAAATGCGAAACCTACTTCGCCTGCGGAATCAATTTCCCGTTTGCATTCGCAAAACACGTCGACAGCCGAAGAATCGAACCGACGAGTTGATTAGAGTCATTGAAGCAATCGCACCCCATGACACCGGCTTCAGCTTTGTTGATGATGAGACTGCACGATTGGCATTTGTTGGTGAAAGAGGCAGATGCCGTTGCTGCGAGAGCCGCGAGAAAGTAGATAAAGCGCATTGCGGTTGAGTGAATTGAACTCCGGGGACGTTAGTAGGAAGTAGTGCTTGAGGAATGAGCTTTGGGATGGTATGATATACAGCTGGGGATTACTCGTGTATTTATACTAGTTGGTTGATAAGAGTGATTACCCCGTCGAAGAGTTCATCGCTGCGAAAAACAGTATTTGTATCTTTCTCCCATATGATTTTCTTCGGCCTGCATCATACTTGATTCACGCGGTCAAGCCAATTCGGCAAGTTGCTGATGTTGTCTTGCTTATTCACAAGGTCTTGGCTGAACGTATCTGGTTACTGTTAGCTACTTTATAAACTAATCCTTATTTAGGAGGCAAAAGCTCGTATGCACGGACTTTTACTCTTCACCCTTTCTCGAAACCTACCTTTCTGGACTTTTTCTCTTTCCAGAACATATCTCTGACTTAAACATTTCTATTTCTATAACACTGGGTGCCATGATTTGGTAAGTGATGCAGTTGTGGTACTCTAAATCTGACTCATCAGGATTAATATGTTTGATCTTGCTACATACAAGACAGATGTAAGATGCACGCAAAAACACTGCCCCAGGAGTATACGTGAGCGCATATACATATACAAGTGATAGTATTTCACCAATTATCTTTACTAATACTCATCTTTCTAACGTACACACGATGCCTTCACACAACGTACAAATACAAGAAGAACTCTTTTACTACTTCGTTCCTTTTGAAAAAAAAGAGATAACAAAAATTACCATTCATGAATAAATCATTTGAGCTTAATACTTCTTTTTGCGCTGCCTAACATGCGGATCCTGGCCCTTGCGGTTTCTCTTTTGCCGATCCGTTGGCGGCCGATACGGCTCCTTGCCAAACTCCTCACGATACAAGCTCAACATGTACTCGTCAACATGTTTCTTGAGCTTCTCATTGCCATGTATATCCAACTCTTCATCGTCTTTGGAGGTAGATACGGCGGCAGCTTCTGAAGCAGCTCGTGTTGCGTTGACGCTTTCGTTAAAGTCGACTTTGTCTTCTTGAATCTCATCGACTATTTCTTTTTGCGCAATAGATGCCGCCGTACGATCTTCCGTGTCTTCAACATTGCCCATGACACGTGCGTCACCCAAGAGGCCAATCTTCTCGCCAAGCACACGCTCCATGGCTGCACCAGCTTCGTCGGTCGTATCGATACCCACATCCTCGTCCAAAGCGTCTCGCCAGGTGACTTTGTTGAATGTATCAGTGGTGAAGTCGCCCTTTTGTATGATGACATCATCGAGGAGACGCTTTTGATTAGACTTGCGAAGTATGTTGGCTTCGATCGTGTACTCGCTCACGAACTTGTAGATGTGGACATCGCGCGTCTGACCAATTCGATGAGCGCGATCTTGACATTGCTTGTCCATTGCTGGGTTCCAATCGAGGTCATAGAAGATGACAGTGTCAGCACCAGTAAGATTGATACCGAGACCACCAGACCGCGAGGATAGGATAAAGCACAAGATGCGAGGGTCATTGTTGAAGCGATCGGTAAGGATCTGGCGCTGTTCAATCTTTGTAGACCCATCGAGACGCAAGTAGCGATGCCCGTGAATGTTGAGGAACTGCTCCAGGATATCAAGGACCTTTGTCATTTGAGTGAAGATAAGGGCACGGTGACCACCAGCTTGCAGGTCCCGAAGGAGTGTTGCAAGACGTTGCAGCTTTCCGCAATCGTACTGAAGCAGGCGTTTATCAGGGAAGGCAATGGACTGCCGGATGCGCGATGAATGGAAGGGATCCGGTTGGTGAGCTGCGTCTGAGGCACGGATGAGGTCAACACCACGTTTGGATAAGGTTAGTGGGGCAAGCTCCTCGGCGGCAACAGCAGGCGTGACACATGTGAAGCGCGTGATTAGGGGCTCAAAGGCTTCAGCGCGTTGCTCTAGTGTTGGAATCATGTCGAAGAAGTGTGTGATTTGTTGATCGTGCCATTGTGATATTACTCTTTGAGAGCGTGGAGACCTGAATCCGAGACGACCATGGTGTCGCTGAACAATATCGTACTGTATCGCATCCTCTGGCCTTGGCTGCAGATGCGCCTGGCCGAAGCCATGATACGTCGCATGAGGAGGGGGGTGTGGTCGGTAAAGCGGTGGTCTGGGTACCTTTTTGCCTTCGGTGATAGCACCAAAAGTATACTCGTGCCAGTCGACGGTCACTGCATCGATAATGTCCTTTCCGTATATCGGCATGAACTGGGTGCGAGCGCGTGTGAGAGCTACACATGTCTGCAGATGGTCTCGGACAGCCACCTGCTCTCGCTTGGCCATTGCCGCCATTGCCGATTGCAGTGGGGAAGTACCCACCTCGACTGGCTTATTGATGCGTCGAGTTTGACGCTCAATCAGGTCCTCCAAAGGCCGGGTGGCACGTATTGGATAGGTACGTCGAGCATGCCCTAACTGTGTCTGCTCTCGTCGCGCGAAATTGAGATTCAGAGCATCCAAACTTACTCTTTCATCTTCCATGCCTTCTTGCAAACGCTTGCGAACAAGGAGGTCTTTGATCTCGTACTGCGCGACAACGGATTTTGGCATTGCCATGGATGTGACAATGGCTCGCGTTTCAAACAGATCAGGATGATTGCAGACCTTTCGCAAGGACATCAAGCAGTTGATAATAGACATGTAGTTGCCTGACGACAAGATTTCCTTTGTTGATGCGCGGCCCATGAACCCATCGTAGAGCTGACGTTGCCGTTTTGAGAGCTTGCAGTAGACTACATGCTCATATTTCCCCGGCATCTGCTTTTCGACTTCAGACTTTAGTCTTCGAAGCAGATATGGCCTGAGGACCTCGTGAAGTCGCTTGACAATCTTCTGTGCTTCTGCGTCAAGCTGTTGACGACCCTGATCCAGGATTTGAGATGTAGGGTTCTTCAGGGCAAGTGTGAATTCCTCCAAACCAGCAATACGCCCTTCTCCAGCAAAGCCAGCCGGCATCAGGAAGTACAGCAGCGACCAAAGCTCATCAATATTATTCTGAAGTGGTGTTCCAGTCAACAGCAGTCTTCGTTCAGTACGAAGATTAAGCATAGTCTGCCAACGTTGAGACTTGAAGTTCTTGATATTATGAGCTTCATCGAGCACGAGGTAACGCCAAGGACGCATCTTGAAAGCCGCAGCATCTTGAAGTATGAGTTGGTACGAGGTGATGACAACGTTGTACATGTCCTTGCCAGTGTTGCGCCATCCCAATCGTTTCCGTTTCCGCTCGTTGATATCGCCGTAGTAAGTGAGGATCTTAAAACCAGGCAAGAATTTCCGGAACTCCATTTCCCAGTTGAGCATGACACTCGTGGGTACCACAACCAAGTGTGGTCCCCAGATCTCGTGGCGGACAGCAAGATAGGCCAAAAGTGAGATGGTCTGTATGGTCTTGCCGAGACCCATTTCGTCTGCTAGGATACCGTTGGTGTCGGACTCGTACAAATTCGCAAGCCAGTCCAGTCCGTCGTGCTGATACTCTCGAAGTGTGCCTCGTAGCAGAAACGGGACTTCGGTCCTCGGGGGTGAGGATGCGTGACGAGACCGAGAAACACTTTTAGAGTGTACAACATCTTCCATTGGAGTAGCCTCGATGGGCTCGACCGATGGCTGAGGCTCGGCGACCTCAATAGAAGGAGCAGGCTCTGATGGTGCCCCATTTCCGTTCACACATGGTTCATCATTCATGGCAACCGCACCATGTCCATTAACATGAGGTTTCCCCTCCTCGTCTTTCATGGACGTGTTGGCATGGCCATTAACCTGCTCTGCCGTTTGTTCCTCGCTCTCCGGCTCATTGTCCTCGATTGCGGTTTTTGCAGCTTCTTTCAACTTCTTCACATCCTTGGGTGCCAAGAACCCCATCAAACCAATGTCCTCTTCTCCACTGTCGTCATCGTCTTCTGCCTCCGAGTCATCGGCGTCGTCCCCGTCGTCGTCTTCAGTCCCAGATCCTTCATTGCTTGACCAAGCTTCGCTACCGGATTCAGAGCTTTTGTCGTCGTTTTCCGAATCCATGAGGGTGTCATCAACCTGATCGAGTTCTACAGTGGCCGGATCAATGTAACCTGGCTTCTTCTCATCCTCATTCTCTTCATGGTCATGAAATACATTCGCAAGTGTTTCCGTGGGCTCATCAAGATCTTCAGTTTCGATATCTGGGTCAGGGGTCGGTGCAGGCGTGCCCTCTTCCTCCTCTTCATCTCCAGAATCATCCTCATCCTCAGAACTAGTCACCGGTAAATCTGGAAGCTGGCCATACTTTTCGCGTAGCTGTTCGGCGGTAAGATTCGCGTCATCGTCCTGCTCGTTTTCTGGTTCACTATCCGAACTCGAAGACATGACATCGTCATCAAGCTGTTGCTCAGATGTATTTGAGGCCGCACTCTCGAAAT
The DNA here is from genome assembly GCA_026262445.1 of Bipolaris bicolor. Taxonomy (NCBI): domain Eukaryota; kingdom Fungi; phylum Ascomycota; class Dothideomycetes; order Pleosporales; family Pleosporaceae; genus Bipolaris; species Bipolaris bicolor. The sequence goes on along the minus strand of JAODYD010000042.1, from coordinate 198,717 downwards.
CCTCCATATCGTCGAAATCTCGATCTTCGCTCATCAGCGAGGATGCACCATCACCAACGGTACGACCTCCAAGAATTTCCTGTGCCTGATTGAACATGTCGTCCATGGCCTTGTGTCCAAGCTGTAGTTGTTCCTCCTCGTACTTGGCCACACGCTCCTTGTCAATTTCAACCTTGACCAGGCCCCACGCGTCTTTGACATCTTTGACCACCTGTTTGTATCTAACCACCTGCCGCTCCGTCTCTTCTTGTTCAATTTCATCCTGGCTCTTCCGCTTGAACTTATTTTTCCAGAATTCGTAGGCTTCTCTAGCCAGAATCTTTGCCGTCCGGCGATGAAACGCCTTTTCTTCTTTGAGCAATTTGTTAAAGTGCAAAGCATGCGCAACCACGTGGTCCCAATGACCGTATTGAGCTGGCGGTTCTGGCGCAGGTTCAGGAGCGTAGACACTGCATCGTTCTTGACTCAGCACTCCGTGTTCGGCAGCTTCAACAATTCGCAACCGACGTTGTGCCTCGTCCTGGGCCTTCTCCTGTGTTATGCGCAGCGACTCCTCGCCTTCTAACGGGTCATCTTGTTGTAACAATTCTTCGAGTGAAGCGAACTGCGACTTGGGCGGGGCGTGATGGGGATGGCGGTTCGGGGGGTCGGGCTTTCGGAGCCGTAGTCGCAATCGCGGGGCCGGTATTAACGGATTAGAGCCATCAGGCGACGCGTATAGGCCGGCGTCGGGGTCGTGACCATTGGTATCGGGAGTATCCATGAACTCATCACCTGGCGGGTCAGTCGGTATTTGCGTGCCCCTCAGCTGGCGAGTGCCCCGCTTGCGAACTCCGCCGCCAGGCGACCCGTTTTGCAATTGCGGCGTTGTGACTGGTGTCTGTTTGGCGAGAGCAGAAGTCTTTGTATTCCGCTCAGACTTGCGGGCAGGCGTAGTCATAGACTGTGCGGACGCCTTCCTAGCAAGGGCAGATGCTGCCTTCCCTTTCGGGACCGATGTCGGCCCTGAGCCATTGCGCGACTCGCGCCTGGCCGTACTCTTGGGGGTACCGTTGGTATGTGTTGCTTTGCTCGCCGGGCGGGAGGTGGGCTTTGTGGGCTCGGGTGTGGGCGGTGCAGTCTCTCTGTTCACACGCGATGATTTCCTAACGCCATTTTCGAAGACGGTGGTAGGGCCATCTGCTACAAATGATTTCCAAGGGGGCGAAGCAGCGCGTGACGTCGAGCGACGTGGCGTGGTGGTCGTGTCTTCTAATTTTCGCCGTTTTGCAGGCCGCCCAATGACGCCACCATCATGGCCATTTACAGAGGCAAGCTGCTCTCCGTCATTGGCGGTCAGGGGCGCATTGTCGTCGTCGTCGGTGCCGTGTCCATGGGGCGCGATGGCGGACGGGCTGGGTGCGTCGGTCGAGTCGCGTGGTGGGATGGAGTCGTAGTCGCGATCCGCGGCAGTAACTTCTTCCATTCAGGAAGGGCGATGGAGGCGGCCTGGGAAGCCTGTAGACCACCCGGCGCGCGGCCAAATCGACATATATCAGCTCAAAACAGATACTACAGAGCAGCTGGATGGGTGCTGAGAGCAGTGCCGGGTCCAGATTTTAGATTCGGCCTCGTGCTGGGATGATGCGGTGTGATGTCGAAGTTGAGAGATGGTGAAAACAGAGCCCGGCGATAATGTTTGGCAGCAATCACGCTAACGACCGGCACGGGCGCGCATGGCCAGACCGGGGACGCGCAGCCTGCGAAGACCAGATGCGAATATGTACGGTGCATGGGCGAGGAGCTGGATTGGAAGCTGTGTAGGAAATCTTTGAATTTTTATTTCTTCCTTCTTGTTACCTGCTTGACAGCGCTGGGGTGGGACATGGACAGAGATCATATGTGGTGCTGGTGGTGGGAGACTTGAGCCCAGCCTGAGCAGCAAAGGACCCACTCTTCTCCCGCCAAGCCCAGTTGGGGCCGCAACTGAGCTCATCGCGAACGACACACCAAGACAGCAACCTGACGAACCCGCCCTCTCCCCCGCATTCGCGCCGCCACGTACGCTCACAACCCCATCAATTCCTTCGGAAACACACTCACACATCCCGCAGCATGTTCTCCAGGCGCATTGTCGCGGCCCGTCCGCTGGCCCGATCCATTGTCCCCATCGCAGCACGCCCACGCCCACAATTCACCCAGATCCGCACTGCCCTGACCGACGCTGAGAAGGCCCATCTCGAGCTCGCCGACCCCAACCAAGTACGCTTTTCCCGCTCCGGGGTCCAACAAGAGAGGAACAGGGGGGGGTTTCCAGAATGCTGATCTGATGTGACAGAATGGCGGCTACATCAACCCACCCGCCGAGAAGCGAGGAAACCGCGATCCCTACGGCGACTACTGGGACAAGCAGGAGCGCCGCAACTATGGCGAGCCCTGCCACGAGGACAATGACATCCTCGGTGTGCTAGCCCTGCACGACTACAACCACTTCAGTCCCCAGTGGGGTTTCGTTCTCATGGGCACCTTTATCGCAACTGTCTTCGGACTCTGCGCCGCTGTCAAGTCTGTCTACCCAGACAAAATCAGTGCGCCCAAGACATACCCGGATGGTCTGGAAGTCGAGCTCGGAGGTAAGGGTGCTGTGCCAGTAAGTCTTGTCTCGCTCGGATCATTCCTCTCGGCCAGGTCAAAGTGCTAATTTTATCGACAGGCGAGGAAGCCCGGTCAGGGTTGGTAGGTTACGAGCATGCGAAAATAAAGTCGTGTATAAAATACCACTCGCAATGGAACTCTCTTTGTCATTTTGATACCTTGCACATAAACTACATATATGATCTTTGACTATTACACTTGACCAGTACCGTATTGCATCACAATATCACGCATACATGACTTGAGTCCCTAAAGATGCCATCATACATTCAACATGATGCATATTCATCTATCTACCTACTTACTTGCCTATCTAAACATCCTAACTAGACCCTAAGCGACTCCAAAGAAAACGGAAAATTAAATATAACATCATAACGTTCGCGCTTCACCCCATTCCCTAAACATAGAAACGAAGGTGCAGCAAGAAAAGTAAACGCCAGACTAAATAACCCATCATCACCATTACCATCCCTAGAAGCTACCCCTTTTCGCCACCCAAGAGCCTGAAACCAGTCATCGAATAAAAAATGGATAATGATGCAGAGAGGTATCAGAAGAAGGTGAAGAAGAAAGCAGCAAAAACGCCCACCTACTAGAGCACCTTACGCATGCGTGACGAAAGAAGAAAACCATTGTCCATCCCCACTTTACCGACGCCCAGGTCCCATGCCACCCGTCATCCTACCACCACCTGCATTCAGGCTCTGTCGTACAATTGCCTCTGCCGCTTGGGCAGCTGCAAGCCGTTCCTTTACATGGCAGGTTAGAAAAAGGTACAACAATAAACTTCATGCTAAAATGAGACATACCTTTTGTCTACTCCGGTCTTTCAGGTACCTCTCAGCCTCGGGCCTCATTCTCAGAATCCTCAGAATCATATCGTCGTTTGGCTCAGCTTGAGCTTCTTTTCTCTTTTCCTCTTTAGCCTTCTTCATCGTACCCAAGTTGCGTGACAGCATAATCGTCTTGTGTCGACGAGACGGCACGCCGGCGAATCCTGCAGCGCCGCCAAACTGGTGGCCCATGCTCGCTGGTGCAGACATGCGGTTCATGCGCTGCGCTTGCTCTTGCTGCCTCTTTGCACTTGCTGCAGCCATGGACTCAGACGTGCGGATGAGGTCCTCTGTTGCCTCGAAGTAGAAAAAGTTGAGGTTCTGCAGCTCGTGGTACTTGGGCGACTTGAGCACATCCATTGGTACTCCCTCGACGTTGCCATCCTCATCCACAGCATGGAAAAAGTCAAACAACATCTTAAGCCACTTAAACACAATGTCCAACTCCTGCTGGGTTAGCGGTCGCTGTTGTGAGAGCTTATCGGATAGTGGAGGCACCAGCAGCGACTCTATCGTTGCTAGTGTCTCTTTCCATAATCTCGTCATGACCATAATCATAGCTGCATCCGTTAATGTTTGCTTCATAATGGCAAAATTCTCGTCAAAGTAGACAAAGAGAGGGCCAAGCGCCTGCGTGATATCCTGCTGTGTAGGTCCTTGTACAACTGACATCGGTCGCGCAGATCGGAAATTTCCCAGGTAATTTGTTACCTTGGAAGCCACGCCCTTGTTCAGAAGAGCATCAAGTGATCGGCGCGAAAGCTTGTAGCCAATGAATGATGAGAGCTGCTGTGGTCAGTTTGGGTCAACCAACATGGTGCGCATATCTTACCTTGTCTGTAATCTTTCGTGTCATGTCCCGCTCAGTCCTCTTAAGTGTTCTGAACGCCTTGCCAAAGTAGAATTGTATGTCATCTCGCTCGCCCTCCATACTCACACGTAACAGCAGGCGGCCTTGTGTGTCCAAATCAAGCCAGTACTCGCGGGGCATATAGTCCCGGAAGTGTGATGGATCGAGCTTGAGCGATGTTCTGCCAACGCAGTCGTGATCGCCCATGGCATCCCAATCCCATATTGTCGCAACGACGTTTAGTGGACCGTTGGTGGTGATGTCAATGGTCTCTTCCCAACGAGGGTTCAAATTGCGGTAGATGACTCGTGTCTTAGCTAGGCGCTTCTGGTACTCGTCACCAAGCACTACATACGGGTCGCTAAGCCCGTTGATGTCGCATGCCTTCAGATCCTCGGCCTCAATGATCTTGATAGTGAAGACAAAATTGTTGTTGCGAAGGCGTTGAGGCTGGGGTGGAGAATTCTTCTGGAGAACCTCAGCGCAAGCATCGACACCAATCTCGCGCTCGAGCTTATCTAGCTGTTGCATGGCGTACTCAATGTTGTTGAGTTTGACAAGAGACTGGTTCTATTAGCACGGGACTACCTAACAATATGGGTGACTTACCTCGGGGTAGAATTGGAAAGGCTCAATCTTCTCCTTTTGGCTGTAGAAGTCCTTGACAGTAGAAAGCCATTTCTCCTGTCTGGTCTGATTAGCAGCAGCTTCCTGCTCAGGCGTCAAGCGGTCCATTTCCCGGGCAAACTTCTGCTCCACGAGCTCGCAGTATCTCGCGAGGGCAGCACCAATCGATTTGGAAAGAGCTGTCATGAACTTGGCATAATGTACGTCATTATCCCAATTCAGAGCTACGATTTGCTCAATGCTCTGATTGAAGGATCGGAAAACATCAACAACCGAAACGCTATGCCTCTCGTCGTCCATGGGTATGGGATTCTGCGATTCAATCTGGAAAGAATCTGCCTTGAACGCATTGTCCACCCAGCCAGTCAGGTTCTCATCCGTCATCTGTATCCATCTCCATACAAAGTCCTGCAGCTGATCTTCGATACTGAAAGCAAAATTCTTGCCCGGTAACGCGTCGCTGTGGATGCGACGGATCTCGACGAGTTCCTTGTACAAGTCAAACCCATCCTGTATCGGGACATCTTCTCCTTTGCTATGGGCAACGTCCATGATCCGAGCAACCAGATCTCGCGCATCAGCAGCATATGCAGGGAAGATCTTCTCCACGAGACACATCATGGGACTGGCACCCATGACTTCTGGATTCTTGCGGTAACGCTTCTGTATCCGCTCGCACAGTTTGACAACGGCACGACCTAGCTCAATGACGTGATAGAACTCCCACTCCTCTTTTGTGTCTGGTATGTGCTTCGCAAGAAGCTCGCGATACACATCACCCGCCTTTTCTCTCAGGCCTTGTCGTAACTGCTCAGTGAATTTATCCATTTCTTCCTCTGTACCTGGAAATGTGGGGTCGTCATATATGTGATTTTCCAAGACATACATCACTGGGCCGAGGGGAGGTGGCTTGGACTCGTACACGTGCATCATGAGCTCATACAGCTCACGCAATAGGCAGTCATGCAATGCAGACAAGATCTGCTGGTTAAGTGCATAGTCGTGAATTGTCCACTTAGTCCGGTCAAAGAGTGATGATTGAACTGGAACAAAGCTCATACGGCTAGCCCTTTTGTCTACTGGTGGTGGTTCTTTGACGTAGTTGAAGGCTGCATCGAGGGTATCCAAGTCAACTTCCTGGTTGGTGTATCGTTCGCACACAACGTCCATGAACAAGACAAGCCGCGAGAACTGGGGTATCCTCCACCGAAGGGCTATTTCATTCAAGAGCTCGGCGGATTGCTTTGACAGCAGCTTTACAGACGGGCTCTCAGCAGTTGCTTCGGTCGGCTCGAGCTCAGAATCGGCAAGGTCATGCTTCAGCGCTTCGTTCAGTATCGCACGGTAAGTAGCACGTGGATCGGAGGGAATAAAAGTATACGACGAGTCCTGTTCAGAGTCGTCGTTGATGTGAAGCCCGCTCATGTCTACAGGCTGGTCAATTACATACGAAGAGCCACTTTCCGAAGACATAGATCCTTGTCTGGAGGCGTCTGCGTAGCCTGCATCCATTGGTGCTCTTGGCTTGAACTGGGGTACAGCTCCGCCAGGTGAGCTCTTTGCTAGTTCAGGGTTAGACTGGATGATTGCCAAAATCATCTGCGAGAGGTCTGGCACTTCTTGGTTCTTCCATGCCTCGTATGCCTCTTCAGTGTCAAAGTCTTCGGCATTAAGTGTCTTCTTTGTCATGAGACTGAGGTGGGCCTGGTATGTCTTCAGATCTTGTAGGGCGGCTTTCTCGGTCCACACAGACTTGTGTCTGTTGATGTCGTTCTGCACATCAGAGTAGCTGACAGAAAAGATGCGCGAGACGACCAGGACAAGCGGCATATCCTTGACCTCGTAGCTCCGGGGAATCTCGACTTCAATTGTTGTGCCTCCTTGGCCGCCGTTGCGCTGGTTCTCAGCAGCGAGATCCTGGTCGTGCACTAGCAGCTTCTTCTCCATGGTCATGAGTCTCTGGGCAAGCTCAGGGCGGTCCCTTTGCCAGTCGTGATCCCTAAGGATGGAGCTGACGAGGCGAAGGAAGAGAGCGACATGGCGGTCGACCATGAGCTTCCAGCTATCGTCGGTCGGGGCCTTTCCCTTCTGCAGCTCCTTTGTGGCATTCGAGTAGAAGATGAGGAGCAGGTCCTCGACTCGCCTATCCTTGTCCATGTTCTTTCGAAACGAGGGGTCTTTAAAGGCATTGAGGAAGACGGCAAAGGTGCGCTTGACGGTGGGATCCTGGAACTCAGGCATGCGCTCCTGGCCCATGAGTACCTTTGTGATGCGCTTGTCAAGGGCGGCCATGAAGTCGCGGGGGAAGCGGGTGCTCTTGGAGTCCCTGATAAGGGAGAAGTCCTTCATCAGGTCGTTGATGGACGTCGACGAGCGCTGGACCTGTTTGGGGGCCGAGGGGACATGTTGCACCCGCTTCTGACGGGGCTGCAGCAGGTAGGCGAGGAATGCGACGCGCAGGGCATAGAGGTAGGCATCTTGGGCGGTGACGGGGCGCTTTCCACGCAGCGTGGCCGAGCTGTTGCTGCGCAGACGTTCGCGGGTCTGCAGGCTGTTTATGCGACGGTTGCTCCCGCGGACGCTGTCCATGGCTGTGCGAGGGATGCGAGGGATCAATGGGGTGGGCAAGGGCGTGTGGCCGCGGTTGGGCGCATGTCAGGGCCGCAGTCGGGGTGGTGGTGGTGGTGGTGATGGTGTTGTACGTATGTATGCGTGTTACGGGGCGGCCGCTGCTGCCCAGTGGAACGAGGCACCTTCTCCAGCAGTAGTGGGGGGCAGAGCGACCCAACCCGACCCTTCTCTTGTGCTGTCGCCGCCTGCAAGCACACTATGATGTCTTGTTGCGCCTGGCCTAGTCTCCTTCTTCTTCTTCTTTTTTCTTTTTTGGGTTTTTTTTGTCGCTCTTGACACAGGTGTGAGACGATCGACGGTGTGTCTCTGGGCGTCGCGTCGTGGGCGATGGGGTCGCTGCTGGTGGCGCGGCGGCAGCTCCACCACAGTGCGTCACACGCTGCTCAGTGGGCAGGGGGGGGCTACGAGCCTCACGGTCGCCGTTGGACGCTCAAGTCAGCCTTGAAACAAAGCGTAAATTAGCCGCGAGTGTAATAATTGTCTGGGTGGCATGCTGGCCAGAGATGAGATGAGAGCGTTTTGCCAGAGCCAATGCCGTTTGCTGCTCTGCATGCCGCCAGCCCTTCACCGCTCTCTTCTCAGGGCACATGCACGCACCTCTTCACCACACCCACACCCGTGGACAGCCAGTCTGCTTGGACAGACTCACTCGAGAGTCTAGACATGTTCCGCCTCGATGCAACCAAGACGCCATCTCCATCTCACTCGCTTTCCGCCGACGTAGCACCACAAGGAAATTCGCTTTATTTCGCCGGCTCACGCTGCCGGTCGTTGTACTTTAGTGTTGCCGAGACGGCCTGAAGCTCGGGCGCGCTGGCGTCTTCACATGAATGTCACCCGTCGCGCTGCGTGCCTTTCGCAACATCACCAAACGGTCGCGAGGCTCATAGTATAGCCTCGCGTGGACCCTTGTGGATCCCACCCATTCCCTCTTGTTCTTTTGCCTTTGCAGTCCCAAAGGAGCATGTCACTCACGTCTCCCGCTTACTTTCCTCCATAGCTCACGCAGTCATTGCGCTCAACGCTTCGACATCCAACAAACAATAGCCTCTCGTATTCACACATTGCACGCGCCACGAAAACAGCACAATCCCTCCAACTGGCCCGGATAGTCTCGCCTGTCCGGGAACGCTGTCCGTACCAGCAACCTCTTTTGTCCATCACACGATATAAGTCCACGTGTCGCCATGCCAGCATCTCAAAGTCCAACCAATGCCGCTGACCGGCCGCGCCTGACAGAAGCCCAAAAGAAGGAGAATCATATCCGATCCGAGCAGAAGCGACGCGAGGCAATTAGAGAAGGCTTCGACCGACTTGCCTCCATCGTACCAGGCCTAGAGGGACAGGGACGAAGCGAGGCTGTTGTGCTGGGCGGCGCAATCAAGCTCATGCGCGAGAAGATTATGGAGCGGCAACAAATCATAAACGACGCAAAAGCAAAGGGAATCGACACGACGGGTTGGGAGCTAGACAAGGACACCATGGAAGCGTGCGCAAGGCAATTCGAGAGAACCATGGCGGAGGATCGCCAGGCAGGCAATGGGGATGAAAATGGAGTCGACGTAAAAAAAGAGTAGGCCTTCGCATTTCTGGGCCAGGCCAAAACACAGGAGTGTTGACGCTGCAACAAAGTGGTGGGAAAAAACCTGTCACCACCGCGTCGCACACACGTACGAAGTAATGAGACTATGATCTCTTTTTGCGGGCACAGGAGCAATTAATGTGAAGAAAACAAAACACTTGCGCACTCAAACCTCTACCGGCTCCCTCCATACACATGTGTATTTCACCACGCCTAAATAACAAAAGGTACCATTGGGCGAGTTTTAGGTATGCATTCCATTCAGCATTCACCCGTGCACGACCCACTGTCTTATCGATAAGCCCAAAATTATCTTTCACATGCTTCCTGCACCCCGCCAACCCACTTGCTGGGTCCAACGTACCTGGCACTCTCTGAAAACTAAGCTCAATTCGACTATCAAAGTATCCGCGCACCCCATCAGCAATGGCGTTTAGCTTTGGCTTTTCAGGCGATGACATAGAAGAGGACTTGAATGATGTGCAGGAGCAGAGTGGGCAACAGACAGGTGCTGTAGAAAGCAATGTGCCGCCGCCCGTTGCCGCTCGAACTCATGACTTGGATGAAATGGTAGGTTGGCAATAATTTCATTGCTCTATTAAAGACGAACGACCAGCAAAGTATGCTGTTTAATATTTTCATTTTCATATCCATTGTTGCTCTGTTCAATCTTACAATAACCTCCCTTACTAAAACACAACCACCCCAGCTCTCCACGCTCCCCGACAAAATCTCCTTTTCCACCGTCTCCCTCACCTCCCCCAAAGGCAACACCGCTCACCTCCCCCGCCGCGAACTCTTCGACGTGCGCCTGCAACTCATGGCCGAAGACGACGGCACAACCGCATCACCCCTATCGGGCCTCGAGTCCAGCGACCTGCAGCAAAACGTCTATGAAGGCGGCTACAAGACGTGGGAATGCAGTCTGGACCTCGTGCGCTTCCTGCTGGATCGGGGCCCACGGAAAGATCTCGACGACCTGGTGCGTGTGGGCCACGTGATTGAAATGGGATGTGGAAGTGCACTTCCCTCGTTGTTGCTGTTCCAGTACGCGATAAGAGAAGGGTTGGGGATGTATTTTACGCTGACAGATTATAATGCTGATGTACTGCGGTGTGTTACGCTGCCGAATCTCGTGTTAGCATGGGCAGCGACGTTGAGTCGGGAGGAGAGTGCGAAATTGTTTGCGGAAGACACGCCGAACCCGCTGTTACGCGATGAAGCTTCGTCTTCGGATCAGCCTGCTGGTAGTGAAGAGGAAAACGCGGATTTATACATTACTCCTGCGCTGCTTGAGGCGTTCAAAGCTTGCCTGCAGAATATCGGTATTACACTGACTTTTCTCTCGGGCTCCTGGGCCCCGACGTCCGCTTTACTACCGCTCATCCCTTCGTCGCCTGATCTCAACACTTTTATTCTTGGCTCAGAGACTATTTACAGTCCTGCGTCGCTGACGGCGTTTGCTGATGCCATTGTGGCGCTTATGGGCCGCGTCAAGATGGGCAAGACGCTCGTGGCGGCCAAGCGAGTCTATTTTGGCGTTGGCGGCAGTGTCGATGGCTTCAGGGAGGAGTGCAGTCGGCGGGGCTGCGTAGCAAGTGAACTCGAGTTTGAGGGATTGGGAGAGGGTGGGGTAAGGAGATGTTTGGTTGAGGTGCAGATGTATTAGAGTGAGAGACGTTCCTTGGGACTGAATGTATGAGGGACCAAAAGTAAAGGGTATCTAGGAATTGCTACCATATGGGACAAAAAGAGATCTAGTAGGGTAATGAAAAGCCCGTCAACGCTTGCAACATGGAGTAGCCAAGCAAGAACACACTCTAGCCAAAAAGAAAAAGATTGCTCCAAGACACAATCCCGCTATCTCGCCCTCACTACAACAGTCGGTCCAGGCAACTCCCTTCTTCCATCCGCGTCCTCAGCGCCCCGCATAAGTCTCCTATATGTATCCCCCTCAGCTCTCAACTGCTCTCCTCGACTAACCTGCAGTCTCTCTACCCCTTTGCCAATAGTATCAATATGGACCTGCACAGGAATTCCACTCTTGTAACCCAGCATCTCAGGCGCCGCAACGCCTTCACGCAGATTTTCCAGCCCGGCTTGAATTTCCTGGAGCTTGAGCAACGTTTCGGAAACGTGCACAACGGCTTTTTGGCGGTAAGCACTGATGTTCGAGAGTAGGGTGAGCGATCGCTTGTTTGCCTTGACATTGCCACGGTTGCCACCGAGTCTTGTCCAGAGCGAGGACAGGAGTTCTTCCTGAGAGCGCGTAATGGACTGGTCGTCGGTGGTGGCAATGTCGAAAATGGTGGTCAAACGCTCCTCAAGATTATTAAGGACGAGGAGAAGCGCTTGGGCGGTTTCAATCAGTCGTGTGATTTCGTCCTTGTTCTTGCTCACGTGCAGCACGTATTGGTCGAAGATGCGTTCTTGGAGCGAAGGCGGCGGCGCGACAAATGCGCCCGTCATTTGGCGGATTATCTTTCCAACTGCGCCAACAGAGGCATCTTGCTCTGAAATACCCGAGAGCACGTTCATAGTCCAGGTGTTGGTTGCGATGACGCGGTCCATCGCAGCACCTATCCGGCTGTTGTACCGTGATAAATCGACGGAGGCCTCGTTTGCCGTTTGGATAAAGTATTCGAATTCGTTTTCTAGCGCTTTTCGACTAGGAAGACGCGAATGTTTGACTAGGATGCGCAGATCGCGAATGGCGAGCTCAGAGTTCTTGATTGTCGCAGGCAGTGCCGACGTGTCTTTTGATGCATCAAGAATATCCTCAAACTTGCCTTGGACATTGATAAGCTCTTCGAAGTCGGCTTGGTTCCCAGCAAATGAATCTGCAGTAGCGCAAGCGGGGATGAGGTAGGAAGAGCCTGGTAGGGCGCACACTGGACCCATAACGGCGTTCGAGATCGTGGAGCGAAGCATACCGGATGCCAGCTGAATCGCAAATACCAAGATACCAACACCCAAGACAACACCCAGAAAAGGCTTGATGAAGTGTTTGATAGCGTAGGAGAAAATATCCAAAAAGTGAGCAAAGATGGGTGCACCCACATTTTCCCAAAAGAGATTGACATAGTGCCACGGGCTCACTTCTTCCTGTTTCTGCCTCGGAGGCCGACGATGGACATCACTTGACCCCTGTGTGGAGGATCTGCGAGGCGTACGGCGTGAATTTGATGAAGTGCTCTGTTGCGTATTTCTGGTTCGATTTCGAGGTTGTGATTTTTGGACAGGCGACCCGTCATAACCTGAGCTTTCCATGGAGGGCATGATGAGGCTGGGCCCAGAGTCGCGTGTATGCGATCTTTGGTCTCTCTGGAAAGGTCTGGGAGTAGTTGTATCGGGTCCTATCCTCTGGGACTGGCTAGCTTTTGTACGGCTTGCCTGTTTCCTATCTGGGGTATCCTGTGACTGCGCCGTGGGCGTCGAATGACTGAGATGATGGCGCTTGGGCCTGGGGGTAACAATGGAGTCTGAGACAGGCTCTTGCACGACCTCTTTGTCTGAAGCTTCTAGTTCCTCGTCACTGGCGGCGTCGCTCGCTGAAGGAGTAGAGCCGCCTTCGTCAGATGTATAGTCAGCGTTGCCCCAACTACTTCCCAGGCTGCGATCTAGGCGCCTGGTGCGCGCGCTCATGATATGTGCTGGAGAAGTTGACGTCAAGCGGATACAGGGCCAAGGTTAGGAAAAGAAGGCAGCGCAGGAAAAAAAAGTAACAGCTAGGCAACCAATGTCACAGTGATGGTTTAACTTTCACTGGACGTGAATGTACTCTGATTGCAGGGGGGCTGGGTAGAACAGGTCGCCACTGCTAGAGGCGTGACGTGGTGCGGGGCCAATCAAGTGTCGGGCGCAAGTTGCATGCCTTTGTGTGTCGCGAAAATGTTCAGACTCTTTCACTATCAGTACATGGTTGAGACAAGAATCATGGCGCATTACCTGTTGCGTTATTACTAGAGTATGTAGTCTATGTATGTATGCATGCATGTATGTAAGTGTGTACAGGTGGGGGGTGGTGTTGTCTATCCCTCCAACGCGTCCACGTCATTGTGCTATGTTTTGTTTGGGCTAGTCTACGCCAAGCCCCGCTAGCCTAGAAAGTGCATCTTGACCTTCACGTCAATGCATTCGACGGCTCAAGACTTTGCAATGCCACCATTGCGCCAGCTTCCATTCGCGCTGCAGGCTATAAGGCGGACAAAAATAAACACCCGGATATGGAGCCAACATGGGCGTCTCGTTGCGAGGAGCTGCTCGTGCTCTACGCCGCAGCAATTGCAGCACACGGTAACCGTCTCATCTGAAGACCCCGCCAGTGCGCGACTCAACACGACAACCACTACCCCTCCTACCCCTCCTACAGACCACCGGGCGCTCGCGCAAACGCACAACCTCTTTATAACCTCGCCATATAGTCCTGGCTCGCCGCTCATTCTTCCCAATGGCGCCTATGTCTTTCAGAAGCTGCAGTCCTTCCTACGCGCACAATATCCCCAGTTTGGCTTCCAAGAGGTGATCACGCCCATAATATACAAGAAATCGCTTTGGGAGAAGTCTGGGCATTGGGAAAACTATGCCGAAGACATGTTCAGCGTCCAAGGGAGGGGAACTACTGCTCAAATACCTGAAGCTGACGGTGGAGAGGATGGCGAGTTTGGACTGAAGCCAATGAATTGTCCAGGCCATTGCTTGTTGTTTAGAGACGAGATCAAGAGTTACCGTGATCTCCCAGTCAGACTTGCCGATTTTAGTGCATTGCATCGGAATGAAATCTCAGGCGCACTAACAGGCTTGACGAGGGTCCGGCGATTCCACCAAGATGACGCGCACATCTTCTGTCGTCCTGATCAGATCTTGGCAGAAATTGAGCAAACGCTCAAGTTTGTAGGCATGGTATACAACACGTTTGGGCTAGGGCCATACAAGTTGCTTCTGTCCACAAGACCAAATGATAGCTTCATTGGCACTATTGAAGAATGGGACCGCGCAGAGGAGCAATTGACAACTGCGCTAAACAATATCGGCAGTGAATGGGCCATCAACGAAGGAGACGGAGCATTCTATGGCCCCAAGATCGATATCGTCCTGAAGGATTCAAATGGCAAAGAACATCAAACGGCTACCATTCAGCTCGACTTTCAACTACCACAACGTTTCGATCTGCAATATCAGGCATCCCCCGAAGAGCTGGAGACACGCTCACAGAGCTCTATGGATAAGGGCCTTGACGCGGCATTTCGCCGTCCTGTGATCATTCACCGTGCTATCTACGGATCAATTGAGCGCTTCATGGCCCTGCTCATTGAACACTATGCGGGAAAATATCCCTTTTGGCTTTCTCCTCGACCGGCTGTAATACTATCGTTGAATTCTAACCCCGAGGTTTTGGAACATGTCTCGCGCGTCCAGTCAGTGCTGTCGGGTTTGAGGCCACAAGACGCATCCGAAGCGTCACCATCATCACCAACGCCTCTACCTCTGTCAAGCATTCACCTTCCTGTCGACATCGACACAAGTGATCGCCCCCTTGGCAAGAAAATTGCAGAAGCAAGAGGAAAGAAGTACAATCACATCATCGTTGTTGGCGGTCGTGAAGCGGATAGTGACAGCATGAACCTGCAGATTGTAAACCAGCCTCACGAGGACACTACAATTGAAGTTTTGGAAAAGCATCTCGAGAGACAGCTCACCGACAAGGAACTTTTCAAGGGCGCAAATGTTCCCTTAAGTGCTGCTAGAAAGTACTTCGAGCAGCTCGTCAACTCTTTTCTATAGTTCAACTTCCTACAATCATAGCATTCACCACAATCATGCAGAAGCAGTTCATCTGTCATCCAAGATTTTAGAATACCTGTTAGAAGAAAAAAGACTGTATTGTATTTGAAGCCCTAGCTCCAGTGGCGTTCTGGAGCTACGAGAGAAACCCTTTTGGAACTTCACCTCTGTATATTGTGTTTCTCTCCACTCAACCATTTCGCCCTAATACACCAATCTCTACTCGATGGAAGTTCTGATTATCAACCGCGAATTCAGAATCAACCTTCCCACTATGCGATGCAACCAGACACTCTGCCGTGAGGTACGCTGACTTCCTGGTGTGTTGGTATTGTGAATTGCGGTACCTTCTTCTCTGAATGCCCTCGATACATTCAATTGACAAATTTTCGCCATTTTTTATTCAACTTTTCAGCATGGTATGCATCTCGCAACTGCGGAACGTGGTTGACGAAAAAAAAAAGAGTTACAAATCAACACTCCACAGTCGCCGACAAGCCACAAAAAGTGCAATATCTGACAACGAGTTCACTTTTTGCCCTTATGCCTTGCATTACTCCGTCAAACGAGTAAGGGTGAGATGTAGGCAGTCTTGTATGATAGTATTCAAGGAACATTAGAATGTGTGCTTTTGGCGATCGCAGAGTCAAGAGATAATAGCTGCCCAGTTGTACACATATGTCCTTTGAGATGTTTGTTGCTGGGATCTAGATAAGGGACGCTAGAGAGTGCACTGTTCGAGGGAGACGCTGGGCTACTCCATATCTCCAGTGCAGGGCGAGGAGGTCTCTGTGACGCGGGCTCCTGTTCGACCGAGCGCATCGTCAAATACTGCGTCACAAGCATACAGATGGCCACTAGGACAACATTTAGTACGGAAACAGAAATAAGGTGCAAGTACTAACCATCGCTCAAACACAACAACATGCAAGCATGACCCCGTCTTGCAAAATTTTGGCTAGCCATTAGGACGTTGAAGGTAATAGAGCTGATGAGTATGATGACCGCGCCGATGACGTTCCGTACCAACATGACTTGCAAATTGCTCAGAGAGGAGCCCCATACTGTCTTGCGTACGCTTCTTATCCATAGTCCGATTCCTTGGGCATTGCAATCGTTTGCCCCTCCAGCGCTATTGGCTGCGCTTGGTATTCGAGGTATTTGCAAAGCCACAGCTGGACGAAGTTGCCATATAAAGATCCCCGTCAGAGCTAGGTTGGTAGTGACATCGAATGCCACAATGAGATAGGCAGTCGGCGGACGAAATCCGATGCTGCATTCACGGCCGTCACCTGGGAATACAACTATTCTGCTAGCAAATTGTGAGCCCGTTATTGCAATGAAGGTGCTCATTATCAGAAACCCTCCAATGATGTATAGTGGATCACGCCAGCGATTGATGAACGGAGCCCGGACGATGCGAACACGCTCGAGTAGAAAAAGATACCTGGAATCATAAGCACGTTGCCATCTGAAGAGGGTTATGGTAGACTAACAGAGCGACCTTCGTCCCTCCAAACCCAAGAACATAGATGATAAGAGCAGTCTGGCATTCATTATATCCATTCAAGCCGGGTCCTTTGACCACTACTAAAGCCGCGGAAATTATGAGGATCGTGCAAAAGAAACCTTGCACGAATAGTAGGACGTCTGAGACTCTGCTCTTGGGCTTTTGACCGGCCATGCGGCCTACTCGATAACCTGCACACAGTGAGCAAGAATTAAAACTAACAGCGATCACAGCAGTTGACGACTCGGTATGAGCTGTACTTACCTTGAACGAATGCAAGGAGAAAAGCATACAAGATACATGCTACCACTACAGAAGCACGCACGAGTGAACTCTCATTTCCCTCAGATTTGTCCTTAGCTGCATTACGAACGGTTAATGGCAATGCAACTACCGGCTGTGTTGACATTACGAGGGCCAGAAATGGCAAGAGTCGCATATCTGCTGCTGGCATGACTCGGCTATTGTTGTTGTAGAGATTAGGAAATCATTTTTGTCTGTATGAATCATATATAAGTAGGTGAAGTTTGTCCCTTGTTTGAATAGCATCGACCCGTGCTAATATATGTGCTTAGATGCAGGTGTTGGATTTTTGGTACGTGACAGGTCTGCCCTGGTTGCAACCTTTTGGGCTTCCACGAACCATGGAAGCATCCCTGGAATGACTCCAAAGTGTCATCGGTAACTTTGATGCCAATGCCATGCATGCGATGTGAAACGGCCAGTGCACTTCAGATTCCTACTGAGAGTATAGATTGGGACTTGTACGCTGTGATCGTCGGCAAGGATTATGACCGCTGTTGTGTTCAGTAGAATTTAGTAGCTCCGAACATGAAAGGTTGTGATCGACACGTACATAGCCACCATTAGTACTCAAAGGGCCCAGAGACCACCAGGGTATTTTGTGGAAGGTAAAGTCGGACTGGGATCTCCCACGTTTATGAGGTTGTCTAAGGAAACTTTGGCGACACTTTCACCACCCTTGGGAACACGACTGGAAAGTCGCCGACACCTGCACGCCAAAAAGCTTGAATATCGTCGCCCCACTAACATTTCCCCTGGATTCTCTTTCCAATCAGAGTCCCTCTAGGGTGACCTTTGGGGGGATTTACACACGTTGCTCGCCACAATCAACCCATATTTACTGATCTACTTGTCGCTAGGCACCTACTTATTCTGATACACCTTCTCCGGGCCGACATGATGCTTCAAGATTTCAAGTTGATCCCCTATACTACACCACCATGAATTGAGGCTATTGATAACTTGCAAGCACCCGAAATGCATGTCATCTCTTCTCCACTCACACATTTCGATACTGCATGCTGACGATACCTTTACAGCCGATTCGCTGCTTCCACAACTACCCTGGGAGGTTTAATGCTTACTTCGACGACGAAAGGAGGTTTACGATTGCCATTCCTCCTACCTAAATCGCCGATTTCTTCTCTCTGAAGCACCGTTTCTGTCCCTCATCTTCCACAATCGGGGTAGCATTCGGGGGCGGAAAGGGCCTGAAGAAGACACAACTACTTCTGCCCTTACTCCAACACTCCACATATTAGAAAGTTATGGTATCGGCGCGAAATGGCCAACTGTGTTATAGAACTCGCATACGCGAACCCGAACGGGTCAGGTACCTGCATCGAGTTCTTAACCATATTCGAGTGTACCTGAACACACAGACGTGGAATATCGATGTCGAGAAACAACTACTCTCGCCCTCTTCCGTACATAGCCCAAGAAACCAGACCCTCTCGCATATTCTTGCCATCAGCAATTCTCCCTCCCACGCCCTCTCGGCTAGAAAACCTAGATGAACCCTCGAACCCACCGCCATTAGATATTCCGTCCGCTCCGCCCGCAAAGAGGAAATGCTAGTAGCTTCATCAGACCAGCATATCTCAATCTGTCCGAGCAATCCTACCCCTTGCCCTTCCCAAACTCTATCTCTCTCTCCCCAACGACCAAAGTGGTTCGCATACACGCTTCCTTGCTTCCTAGATTTGGTGCGGTACCGCATGCAGCTTATCCAAGGTCTGCCCTCGTGGGCCGAAATTTCGTCCCATTTGTTCCTGCCAAGGGATATCTCCCCCATGCCCCCAGATGTCTCTTTGTTAGTCGGCTTTCTGGGGTGTGGGATACCGGATTCCTAGCCTACTTGCATGATGCTAATACGTGCTTACTACGTACCGGTCCGGTCAGCAGGGATGAGGGGGTGGGTGGGGGTCCGTTGGGGAAGTGGGGCCATGCTGCAGACATCGAATATTCTATGTGTGTAATTCATGATGGCGCGTAGTTGGTGGGTGCTGAGACTTAGGGACAGGTAGTTCCGAGCTTGGGTAGCTACATAGTATGGTACTTCCTGTGCATGCAGACTGTGCCGCGCTGTCGTCCAGAGAAATGCATGGGGTTCATGTTCCTTTTTTTTCTCCGCTGGAAAGTGTCGAAGTGCCTATCTTGAGGTAGAAAGAGAGTGGTTATGTTCCTGTTCTAATGAGGTAACTAGCAGCTCCATTTCGAATACCTAACATTCAGATCTTGGCAGTTGATGGTGTTGTCGGACGCGCCTACACTACTTGGCTCATTCTCTTAACACCCAAGCTAAGACGGGCCGATATACACCTCTCTCCACCTCACCTTGTAAGCGGAACCGCGGGAGCTGACCCATGCAGATGATGTATTCTCATTCAACCTACAGCATGGTCACCTGAACTGCGGGATTTCCGGCAGTTGTTTTTATCGTTCGATTTTCGGATGAGTCTTCCACCAATGCAGTGACGGGATCCGATGGTTTGCGCGGCAGTGTCAACAAAGCAATACCGCGTATGCATCGAGATAGAGCGCAAAGGGATCTGATGTATCGCTACTATGCAGACACGTAATTAATCAGGCAATGTGTAAATTCGACGCGCGGGAGGTGGAGGTGTTTGTCAGATTACTGTGTATGTAAGCACGGATGTCGAGGGAACGTAGAAGTC
Organism: Bipolaris bicolor; assembly: GCA_026262445.1. Taxonomy (NCBI): domain Eukaryota; kingdom Fungi; phylum Ascomycota; class Dothideomycetes; order Pleosporales; family Pleosporaceae; genus Bipolaris; species Bipolaris bicolor. The sequence continues at coordinate 179,282 of JAODYD010000042.1, read as the reverse complement.
TGGTCGCTTCTTCCATGGCCAGGCACGGAATCAGTCCCTACATCTGGATTTTGTGAATTAAGAAAAATAAAAGTGGATATTATGCTGTGCATGAGCACTGATGGACCTGCTCTTCGGGTTCCCTGATCTATGGTTCGAGTGGGAAGATGGAGACTAGATTGCTAGTTGCACATATTTCGGTAACAGTGGCGCTGAACTAATCAATTTTTCGCTTGTATGGGAATGTGTTTCCTATGTAGGAGTTTTTGAGCTAGACATCCATGATACCCGTTGTACTTGCTTTACACCCTTTTGGATGTAAACAAGTGAATGTATGTCATTATATATATCTTCCATGACTATCTGCCCTTCCATTTCAGCTTGGATGAACATTTCATGATTTGCCGTTCCTTCAGCCGCCATTTTCTCCACTTTATTACCGCAGTGATGATCTTATGCTCACCCGTCCAAACGTTTGTATTGCGACCCACATTCCGCAACTAGAAGAGCTCGTATCGAGAGTGCTTGACTGTGTGGACAGATTGCGAGTCATGCTTCCCGTTACTGTCACTCACTCTCAGTGATTTTTTAGGCTACTAAGTGATATGAAGAAGCGAGGAGAATCCTTATACTGCATATGTGAACATAGCTATATCATCGCGCAACTGAGGTATCTCGTTTGAGATCCGACAAAGAAGAAGCGCACAATATCGAGGAATAGGTATTCAAACGATCTAGGGCTTTCAACGGAGAAATCACCACGAATAGTGCCAATATATGCATTAGCATATCCTCAGTCTCTCCATTGTACCCTCTACTACACCCGATTACCTACAGTCTAAGGATCCCGTCCCAGATGCTACAATTCATGCTTAAAATCCAAGTGATTTCTCAACCATTACCCTGTCTTACACACCAATCGCTTCGGGTTTTCTCGTTCTCAGCCTCAGTGCAGAAGGAAACTCGAGACGACCCCTTCTTTAACGAAATCAGCGTCACTCTACCCGGAGTCGCCACAATATGCAAGAAGATGGTGTCGAGTCATGTTAAGGTTAGTACCGCAGCGGGCGCTTGCGCAGCATGACATCAATGCAAGGGCTGCTTACTTTAATTGGAAGCCTTGAATCGCTGCCGTTTGGACGATCAGGTGTTTCGTTTGTGCGGGTGTGAGATGCGAGAATTGAATGTCTCAAACTCTTGGCGCGTAAAGAAACATGAGGCGTTGAGTTTATGATGTAGGGATATACATGTGGGTGATAAATACTGTGGAGTCTTTCAATGGTGGAGCGATAAAATCCGAGTGTGTGAACAGCACATGCGAGCGATAGCGAGATTCTCGCAACGTGTATCAGGTACGTTTTTACTGAACGATAGTAGTGCGAATAAGTTTGCATACTATGACACATAGTTGCTAGTAGTACCTAAGTTTTCTAGCTCTGTCTTGATCGTTTTTTTTAAAAAAAAAAAATGCCCTTGTTCAGCTCAACAAACATATCCGCAACTCTATATCGGACAAAAAAACGAGCATCCGGAATTGACTCGTACTCAGTGGTATCTAGAACAACAATACGTGGCCTGTTCAAACATCTTTTGTCGCAATTAGCATTAACTAGCTGTATATCATATTCGATCCGATTGATGTATCGTAGAAAAAGAAAGTCGATCCAGTCAGGTCTGGAAACCTCCACTCTCATCAGCCACAGCTGATCTGAGATGTTGGGAATCTTCATCATCAAATAGCGCCTAGTTACGTGGCGGATAACAGTATCTCAAGCAGCTAGATCGCACGGCAGCTAGAGTAGCTAGAGCGATGGGCAAACAACAGTCCTGGCACCAGGCAACTAGAGCAGCTAGAAATATCAGATCACAGAAGCGGATAGACACATTAATGTATGAATAAAGCAGCTCCCCACTAAGATACCACTTACGGGCCATCATGCTGGTATTTGGCTATTGCCAACTAGGACTAAGACAAACGAAAAATAAATTAGCAAAATGAAATCGACGTATGATCTTATTGACCGCGAAGATAGATGAGAAGTGAATAAACTAAACATTTAGAACTTGCAAAGCACGAATAAACAAGGGCGATGACGAAAACACCATTTTCTGGCATCACGTGACCAACCTGCAAATTTATGCTGGGATTCATTTCCAGAGTAGATAGACTATCTTCTCCACTCAACACAACTTAGCAATAGGACATCATATCCATTCCACCATCTTGATCTCATATCGAGATATGATAATAATGTCAACCACGGGACATTCGACAATACAATCCTAGCAAAACAACACCACAAAATCGAATTATACACAAAACATCAATGCAAATATTCTTAATTCATTTTTCCCATTGGTCATATCTAGCAAACCGCGAAACAACAAGATAAAGAAATAGAAAAGCCGCAGGAAATGTCCCATTGCGGGAAACGCACATGCCTACAAAGAGGGAATTTTACCCTCCCACACCCGCCCACTCTACATGCCCATGAGGGTGAAAAAATACATAGACTAAATACGTCAAATCATCACACATCCATTTCCCCAATGCATATCTAATCCAAGCTCTGAATCTGCACCTTGATGCAGCCCGTCTTGGGATCCGCAGCCGTCTTGAACGCCTCGACAGCATCCTCGAGCTTAAAGCGATGGGTAACCAACTTCTTGAGATCGATGACGCCACTCTTGTACAACCGGATAGCCTTGGGCCAGGTATTGCAGTAGCGGTACTGGAACTGGAGGTCGACCTCGCGGGTACTGAGGCGCATGAAGGGAATTTTGATTTCGTTTTTGCCGACGCCAATAACGAAGACTTTGCCGCCGAACTTGACGGTTTGGATGGCGCCGTTAATGGAGCTTTCGACGCCGGTGCATTCCATGGCGTGCGAGGGCTCGACACCCTCGGTGAGCTTGAGAATGGCGGCTTGGAAGTCTTCGGGGGTGTGGCTGAATTCGACTTTGTGGGTGAGGACGTTGGGGACGAGCTCTTTGGCGAAGTTGAGGCGGCCCTGATCGATGTCGGTGATGACGAGGGGAGTGGCGCCCGCGGCTTGACAGCAGAGGAGGGTGACGAGGCCAATGGGGCCAGCGCCGCAGACGATGACGGGGTCGCCGAGACGGACGTTGGCGCGGTCCATGCCTGCGAGAGCGACGCTGAGGGGCTCAAGCATGGCGCCGTCTTCGAAGCTCATGCTGTCCGGAAGCTTATGGCACCACATGGCTGGGTGCTTGAGGTAGCGGCGCAGCAGGCCGGTGACGGGCGGGGTGGACAGGAAGAGCACACGCTCGCAGCCGTTGTAGCGGCCTGTAAGGCAGGGCTCGCATTCGCCGCAGATGATGTTGGGTTCGATGGCTACGCGGTCGCCGGGCTTGAGGTGTGTCACTGAGGGGTGGCAGGCCATGACTGTGCCTGCAGATTCGTGGCCCAAGACATGTGTGTCTTCGACAATCATGGGACCAATGCAACCCTGCGTACAAAATCAGCAAAGTGTCTCGTCGAAACGAAATTTTGTTGCAATTTTTTGACAACAAGTCCTGAGCAGCAGTAGGTCGACCGGGGGAACTGAGAAGAAAAAACGTACAGCATGCCAAAAATGAATGTCACTACCGCAGATACCGGTGCTCTTGACGTTCAACAGAACCTCACCAGGCTTCAAATCTCCGCCTCTTTGCACCTCCTCCAGACTTGGCTCTGCCTCTGCAACCCATAGATCGTGGGCGGGGTTGGTGTAAACACCAATGTTTGCCTTTGTGGCCTTGATCTCTGTAGCACTCATCTTGTGATTTTGCCGTTTAGAATACGAAAAGGAAGAAGAAGCGGAAAAGCCTGGGTATATAGTGAAGTGAAGAAGGAAGAAGGAAAGAAAGAAAGAGAGAGAAGGAGGAGGAGAGCAGAAGAGGGACAAGTACACAGCGAAGCAGATCAGCTGGGCCCGACGGTCTAGGTCCCCAATTCTTTTTGCCCGTCTCGCCCTGCCATGGTCTTTAACCTGTGGTTGTCCCGCCTGGCCATCATTGGTGCGGGGCAGCCAGCACGCGTCGTTGTGATAATCTCTCCCAAACGGTCGCGGCCACGACCCCACTGACAACAGGACCGCGGGCTGAACGGATTACTTCCACGAATGGGAACCCGACAAAGTCCGCAATTGGCCGTTTGGAGCCAACCGAGTCAGGGCTCTTGGAGGGGGGTCGGACAACGAAAGCTTGCATGGGGTGGTGGGGTTGGGGCTAGTGCCGCTTCTGGTAATGTATCCTGCAGGGCGCCAAGCGACAAAGACAGATTTCACGATACTTCAGCCGTGGTGTTGAACAGGCGGCTCGTCGGGACATAGCCTCGGCCTTGAGCCGACTGTGCATAGTCGGCCGGTGACCGAGTCGAGGAAGCATATCTGGACGCGTGACTTGAAATAGAACGACAAGTATTGGGGGGCTTGCTATTAATGACACATGGCCTGCGTTGGTTGTTGCACCTGCATACATACTACTACTACGGAGAATCTCACCTGCGTATATGTGACCTGCGACTACAACATCTTTTCGACCTAACTCATGGCCAGAGACCACAATCAGCCCATACTGCCCCTCTGCACTGTATGCGCATCTCGACGCAGAGCCATCCTGTGTCCCATCACGCCACAACGCGTAGGTACAGCGCCGTCACATATACCTCCACAGTAGCTCTCCGCAATCCCAGTTCCCAGTACCATACACATGTAATAGCATCCTGCCACACTCCCGCCAAGAGCCCCTTCTCATCTTATCCCGCTCGTCTGTCCGGAATACCAAGCCTCCCCATGGCCTGACAAGCCAGGCCAAGCACACCTGCTGTTCCTCAGGCACTCCCTTGTCAATGCGCAAGCTTTCGGAAACTAGATGTGCCGAATGAGCGCCGACAGGCGCGGAGTCGCTCTCCCTACGCACTCGACGTGATTGACATGACTGACAGGTTACAATGTCGTTCGACAATGGTTCGATGGAAGACAAGATGACTCGCGCACATGGGACAAAAAAATGTTGATCTATACTGTACGGATGTTTCTCATCGAGGATTTTCGCAGACAGCCAAACACATGTGCATAGGTGAAAGATAGTGTGATGTAAAATAGGTCTTCTAGATTTGCATTTGTAGATAGTAGATTGGATATGGAGTAAATTCGACAGAAAAATAAAAAAGGAAAAATAAAAACAGGTGCACCCGTGGGTTGCTACCTCTTCCAACGGGGGAGCTATGATCATAACATGGGCAAGAACAATATTCAAATACACGCCTTGAACCAAGATGGTTTTAGTATCGCGAAAAAAGAATCCCAACTAGATTTTTCAACACGTCTAGAAATGCTCCTTCCAGAACTTGAAGTCAACTTCCTGGCAAGTCGCTTGCTTACACGCCTTCTTGATGTCCCGAGCTGCAATATTAGGTCCACAGAAGTAGACTCCTACCTCGGTGCGTAGCGTGCTCTCGAGACCGTTCATGTAAGTGCGGTCCAGGATACCGTCGCGCATACCGCAGAGCAGGCGCTGGAAGTCGGGACGACCAAAGTTGGTACGCGACTTGAGTTCGGTGAGAGGATCCTTGTCTGTGCCCACAGAGTTGAGGACAATGTTTTGCGCTGTGTTGGCATCCATCTTCTGGGTGAGGTAGGTGTGGATGCGCAAGAACTGGTCGCCGTCTGCGCCACCAAGAGACTGTGCTTCGAGAGAGGAGAGTAGCGTTTGGAACCACTCAAAGGAGGACGTGTCTTTGCAGACCCAGATGAATTCGACACGGCGGAGACGCTTGGGTGGGTTGGGGCTCAGGCGGAGGTGGTAGATGGACTTGAGAATCGAGGCCCAAGGTGTGACACCAATACCAGTACCAATGAGGACAGCGACTTCGTTCTCGAAGACGTCTTCAGCAGGAGCTCCGTAGGGTCCGTCGATACGGAGGGCAGGCATCTTTTGGCCGTGCTGCAGGGCAATCTCGTACATGCCCATGGGGTCGAGCTCGTCGTACAGCTTGGATTGCGACTGACCGGCACCAAGCGCATCGGCGAGCGCACGAGTAAAGTCACCAACCTGGCGGACGTGGACCGAGATATAAGGGTCGTTGGGGCAAGAAGTAATGGTAAATGGATGCCACTGGTAGTAGCTGACTTCCGGGCAGTTCAGGAACAACCACTGTCCAGGCTTGTACTTCATGCTGGGCTTGGTGAACTGGATCTCGACAGCATCGTACGGGTGGCGGACGACCTTGACAATCTTAGTCTCGCGCCTGCAGCGGATCTCACGGTAGAGGCGGTCAAAGAGGTATAGGCCGCCGCCAACAAGCTCCCATCGCCAACCCTCGTAACCAATGCAGTGGGTCCAGAAGTTGTCGTGATCAAACGGAGACCATGCTGGGACTGTGTCACGGACGAAGCAGCTGGTTGCGTGTGTGTACATGCCGAGCAAAAACGGAATAAACAGGTGGTGGGTGTACCAGAAGGTCTCGAATGATTGTTGGCGGATCCTGTGGTGGGCTGTGGTGTACATGAGCAGCATGCAAAGAAGCATAATGTGTCCCGTGATGCCACCAGCCTCTGCGTAGTGAATCTGAAGAGCGATCTGGGGTCGCACTTGCACACGCTCGACGTTGAAGAAACTACTTTTGTTAGCTTAGACGTATGGATTACCGCCGAGCGCCACTCACTTGACATAATGCGCCACAACGTGAAGGATCGTGAAGAACAGCATAGCATAGGCGACTTGTCGGTGGAACCACATGGATTCATCAAGAGGCATAAAGCGCGCCTTGGGTCGCAGCCATCGGAGGATGTTTCGGCACATGGGCATAACGATAACCATGGTGTCGACTGAGAGAACTAGACCTGCACCACGAGATATCCAGACGGAAAACTGAAGAGCGTTGAGAGGTGCTAGACGTGCATCACCGGCTTGCTTCCACCTGTGGTTATGTCAGACATGTGTAACTAGAGTTTGGTGGGATCGTGCGTACCATCCTATGGCGAAGATGGCAAAATGAAAGCCCCAGAAGAAGAAATGAAAAGCGAGTTTCGACGGCGTAAAGAGCCGCGACCATGAGACTCCTCCTCCAGACATGGTAGCGGTTGCTGCAAGGCTGTGGTGGTGGTGGTAGTGGTTGCGACGGTCCGTTCAACGGTGATTATGAAAGATTAAAGAGTGTACGCGTAGTAAAAAGCGAACCTCAACCAGAAAAGCAATACGATCCAGTCGAAGTTCGACCCGGCCAGCCAGATACGAAATAAAGAAAAGAATGTCGGTGTCCCGGGACGGGCGGAGTGGTGTGCGAGGAAGAGGGGTGGAGGTGGAGGACGACCCCAAGACTGGCTGGGAACCAAGGGTATTAGAATGTCTAGCCCAGGAACAAGCCGAGCTCACCGACGCAGATCAGTGTGCGAGTCGTGAGGAGCCGCGCAGGAGTGGGTAGAGCGGCACGCTGTGCTGAAACTGACAGGGCCTGGTTCGGTACGGATGTGGCTCAGGCCGATGTCCTGGTAGGTCTCTGGTATAACCAGCTCGACTAAGCTTGATAACTGATCAAATAGCCCGGAAGGGAAGCGATACAAGGCAGTTGCGGAGGCGCCAATGCCCACTAAGCCTAAGGCGTAGATTTGAGGAGTTGAGGGTAGTGGAGGGGTTCGCAGCTATGCGCGAGCGCCTAGTGTGTGAAGAGCGTCTCAGACCTGAAGCGCCAGGCACAAAACCATTTTTTCCTTGGTCTTTAGGGGGAAAATTCGGGGCTTAACAACGGTTGGCGGTCTCGGGGGTAATGCACGACACCGTGTATGTGTGATGGCTAGCGGTATGCAGCGATGCGAGCAATGTTTCGCTTTGGCCTTTGTTTGAGGGGTTCAGGTTTTGGTGAGGACAACGGAGAGAAAGAGGCAGCCACAGGGTTTGCAACTGAAAGCGCACAAGTCGCAAGAGTCGACACGTCAATCTCGGCGTCAACCTGACAGGCTCACTCGTCGTGTCGCGGTATTTTTTGGGAGGATTTTTGTCCGGCGTGGGCGGATTTGCGAGTGGACTGGGGGGGAACGCTATCTAACGGATCGGGTACTTTGATACGCGAGGTCGTGGTGAAACGGTAGGCGTTGGAAGGCGTGTCGTGAGTAAAATGGAGAAAACAAGCTATGAATCGGCCAACGCTGTCGTTTGCTATGTTGAAGTCGTTATATGGAAATGGCTAGGATGCAATCTCATGGGCGTTGGCAATGGGCAGACGGTGAGGGACAAGTGTTTGAGATGGGTCTTGCTCTCAGGTGGCGGCTCTACTCCTAAACTAGGGTGGCCCTACCTCCCCACTAATACACACAATGGATACGGCGGAACAGAACAAGAGCATGGTGTGAGCCCGTTGTGGCTGTCCTGGCGTGTGAGCCGCCGAGTTGTACTCAGAGGCACTTCTCGGTCGTGGTTGGTAGCACTGGATATCGGTCGAGAGGCTGGGCATGGAGCAGGCGGCCAATGGCGGGCAGTCTGCAAGCGCTCAGGTACCCCCACAGAGTTTACGCCCGCTAGTGCATAGTGTCTAGCTGCACGAGTACAAGATGTCGTCGCTATTTTGGTCTGTGGCCGTTGCCTCCGGCTGGATGGACGGAGAGGTGCCAATTGCCGGCCCTATCCACAGTGGGCCTTTGAGCGAGTGAACATCGTCGGCACCCTCTTAGTCTCGCCTTGGTTTGTGTGACGACGGGAGCGGTGTGCAGATGCAAAAGACGGCCAAGAAGACGACGAGTGCTCTGGGCGACTGAGCTGAGAAATCAATAGTTCAGATAACGCAGAATCATGGCTGGGGATGGGATGGGATGGAGATGGGATGAGTGGGTTGCGTGCTGGCTTATTCGCAGAGTTGCCGCTGTGGCTTGGACCATTGGGTGCGAATTTGTGGCTGTGGCTGGTGCTGTGGCGGTGTGCCTCACTAGTATTTTGTACTAGTCGAGGCATTTGAATACATATCAACTTTACTATATTACCATGCAAAATAAACGCAAATCCAACGGCGACAGCACCCACTGCTCTCTGCATGATCCTACCACGCCGCTCGAAAACAAAGTCAGGCCATTGTTCTACCCCAAGATCTCGTTCGGCTCGCTGAACCCCAACCGATCAGCACTTTAACGCTCTCTGTGGCTACGCAATCCTCCGACAACCAGGTTGGAGAAAAGCTTGCCTCCTACTGCGAACTGATACAGAACGAGTATCGAACCACTTTGTTTTGTCTCGACGGCATTGACAGGATGAACAGGCCTGTGAAGTAAACGTTGTCGTATGATGTTGTTTGATGAGCGTACCTGAGGACCCAGGAGCAGCCTTCGATGTTGTTTTCCATGCAGTAAGGCCGTGGATCGTCATGCGCCCCACCGAGCACTATCCTGAGGCACAGAGGAGAAACCGGGACTCAGGCATCCGCTGGCTAGGAGCAAGCCATGGCCGTGCCGCATCTGGATGGATGACGGAGAATTCCCAGGCCGCACATGGCTGGTCATGGGTCAGAGAGAGAACAATCCGGTGGCGTGGAGACTATCGGCAGCACGGAGACTAGGACAGTAGGCGAAAGCATGTGGAGGCGTCATGTAGAGATAGCCGACGGCACTGGGATGTGTATATCGCGCTCTGATTTGCATTGGCGGTGGGTGGCATATTGCTGTCGCCATCAATCACAGGCACGTGAGGGTGCAGAGGTGGTCTTTTTCGCCTTCTTCACCGTCTAGCGCAGGGCGAGGGGTTGGCAGCAAAAGCCAAGCGGCTGCTGCTGGGATGTGATAGGGTAGACGAGCATCCGGCGCACGGCCGCTGTGGCTGCAGCGGGGCCAAGCACGCTCGTCCATCTCGTGCAGACAGCCAATGACCTTCACCACAACCACGCTCAATGGCAGCCGTGCGGGTCAAGCGGCTACACAACTGACCTGCACCATTTCACCCCACCCCAGTCACTGCCCAGCCAAAAACAACCAGGATCCGAATGGCGCATAATTGTCTTTACAATTGGGGTCGACCTCCCGCTGTCGCTCCCGGTATACTGATACACCTCACGTCGCGAAGCTCAACGGCAACACCACGCTGCCTGAACACCTAACACGCCTGAGACTCGCCTACGCCTCAGCCCTCTATAGCACTTGCGCAATATCTATCCACTCTGCCCATCGGTGCCTGTCCCCAATTCACGCCTTACCGCTTTGAGCCTCCACTGAACCGCCGTTGCACCCGACGCATTGCCTATAACAAACTCCGCCCTGCCCCTCCGTCCCACGTCCGCTGCTCATCTGTCAACGAGGCTACTGGTAGTCGAAGGGACATTTCTGCTTACTTTCTTTGTTTCTCTCCTTTTTTTCGCTTCTTACCATTTAACTTTCTTTCCCAAACGACCGCGGGCTCGGTTTACTGCTCGTATCCCTTCTTTATAATTTCTGCACAATGGGCAAGTTAATCAAGAACCACTGGGCGCGTCTCGTCATCCTCACTGCTGCTGCCTGTAAGCTCCACTGCCCCATTGCAGACTGCCACCACTTCTACTAACTTTACCATCACAGACCAAATAGCCGCTGGATTTCACTGCTTCTTCTGGCCCAAGATCTTCTGGGATTTCCTCACCAAGAACCTCGATGGCGCCGTCAAGCCCATTCCCGTCCTGCAAGTCCTCAATGTAGTTCTCGGTGTCATTGGCCTCGCCTGGGAATGGCCCCTACCGCTACTCGCTGGTACAGGCCTGCATCGTTCAATCGAAGCACGCCTCATCGTCTACCCCATCAGCGCTCTGTGTGCTCTCCTCATCTACCAAGGCACAAACTCTGGCCTGTACTACATTGTCGGCATGTTTGCTTACTTTTGGGCATACAGTGAAGGCGAGGTACGTTTCACATGATCTCTTGCTCCAATCTACTATCATACTAACATTCTTCTAGATTGTCTGTCCCGAACCATGGACTCTACCTAAGCGCGGCTCTACTGCGCGTAAAATAGGCGTATAGTTTGTCCACAGTACACAGACAGAATAATCTCAGCACATACAAACCCCAATTTCGCTTCATCACACCCCTTTCAAACCGGGATTTATGAATCATGTACCCATTGTCCATGTAGACGACTGTACCTTTTTCCGCATTTTTGCAACCCGACATCTCTGGCAGACACCCCTCTTGATTTAGCGACTAAACTCTATATACTTTTTTTTCTCATCTCCCCGCCGGCCGCAGAAAGCCTTAGCGTGGGAAAGGCAAATCCGGCGCATTCTTATCATACCAAATATCGCGTGTTACTCCTTTTTTTTGTTGCGAGGGAGAAAGGCATATAGCATGTGCGAATGATTTCTCCATAGTCATCGTCATGACGATCATGTATTCAAGTCAAGCATTCAACCCCCCGTTTGTTGCGGGGGGTCTCCATCCTGAATCCCTCGCAATCTGCGCAATCTAAACAATCAAGTTTACAAAAATAAATAAAGAGAATCAAGAAAATAGAACATTACTATTGTAAATTCGTGTACCTTTGATCTCCATGAACATTTTTTCTTTCCCAGAAAACGACGCGCGACTAACAAAACGCAACAAAACACATCAACAACATAGTTTAATCCTCCCCAACAAAAACCTGCACGTCAACAACAAAAGTTCTCCCTCTTGCATAAAGGAAACACCGAACATTATCGAACAACCCTAATCTCTGCACACACACACACAAAAAACATGCCTCTCCCTCTCTTTCTCTTCACTTGGGAGTCCCTTAGCCGTCAAACTGACGTGCGTAAGGGAACGTGCGTGACACACGTCGTGTTTCAGGCACACCCATGTCCCATACAAACTCAGCCACACAGTCCACACATGCACCCACGTCATTTTTTCCCTTTCTGCCCCTTTTTTCCTTTTTTTTCCTTTCTCTTTTTGGGGATAATTTACTCCGCAGGCACGTGGGTTATGGGGGTAAAAGGGCTAGGATGGGGTCATACGTTGTGTGCTTCGGTGGGGGG